>JBBYHQ010013966.1:0-10652 GCA_038382645.1 Spergularia azorica | reverse complement strand
AGTACTTGGGGTGCAAGGAAGGAATATGGCTTTTAAGGGAAAGTTGGATCCAACATGGAAGGAAGAAATGGTGAATGGGGGGTATTTATGTCATTTTCAACAATGTAGTTAAACTTTTGGGAGAAAAAATAGAGGGAAGTAAATTTTATGTGGGCCAAATCGTAAAACTGGTTTACAAAAGCATACACCCTCCTCCCCAGTATGATTTTCTCCTTTCGAAAACTATTTTTGAGTAGTTATTTTCGGAACTACTTATAGACCAAATGAAATACCCGTTTACCTTAAACTTAAATGAACTTGGTAGAATACACTGTAGAATAGAATATGTACTAATTTTTTCAACAAGAGAACTATTCATTTGGTCTAAAAGTAGCTTTAAACATGACTACTCAAAAACAGTTTTTAATAAGGGGAGATCATTTTGGATAGGAGTAGTACACTTTTACCATATTGGTATAAAGAAAAACCAAATTAACGTATTGGTATAAAAAACTGCAACGAGGGTCATATAAGGCTCACTTTTGTTTAAGTTGGAAAAATCTACAAAAAAATGTGTTTATTTTTCGGAAAATATGCAAAGTAACCCATTACTAATTTTGAGAAACAATTTTGAGAGTATATCTATTTTTCAAAAAGTTAGTAAACAACCGTTTTGCTATTTTTTTGAAAAAACAGTGATTTTTTTTTTGGTCGGTATTCCAACCAAAACTTACGCTAATCTGACTCTCGTTACATTTTTGTATATCAATAAGTCTCTTAGAGCTTTTTTTTATACCAAATTTGGTAAGAACTTACATTCTCTTATTATAACGATCTGGTCATTAGGCCACAAATATATGACAAAATTCAACTCGTCTAACACAATTACTAAACAAATTTGGATGTTTATATACATTTGCTTAAATTTTCCAATATAGTAGACACATTTACTTAAACGACCTAACACAATTAACACTATTAACTACACATATCAGATGAAGGTGAGTGTTTTTTGTACATAGGAGCAGCTAATGCTGTCGGGGTTGGAGGATATGAGGTTTTGAACCCGCGACAACCAACAGACAGATTAATTTTTTAACCATTAGGTCATTCTTAATCTTCCGCTAAAAGTGAGTGTTATAGACTATAGAGTTGTAGAGTTGTAGGCAGTATTATATTAGGAGGAGTACAGTCAAATGCAAAGGAGTAATAATAAACAAGGAGTCAACTATCAACAGCTGAGTTGTCTCTTCCTTTAAAAGCAACATCCAAACTTTCCACTCTGTGATCCCTCCCTGTACTTGACCAGGAGAGAGAGAAAATCATCAAAGAAGCAGACATTGCTGTTGTGTTTGCTGCACACAAACAACACCAAATTTAACTTCAACAACAATCTTCTTTGTTTGCCCATAATGCAGGTTTGTTCCAATCCTAAACCACCCCCTTTCTATCTTTCTTTCTGTGGTGCTCTTTCTTCTAACTTTCAAATTTGAATCATTTTTTCCATGTTTCTTGTCTGTTTAGCAGAGTAAAACAGTTAAAGTGGGTAACTTATCAGATCTAGCCACCCAAAGAGAAATTTATGATTTTTTCTCCTTTTCTGGGGATATACAACACATTGAGATCCGTCGGTAAGTTTAAATTTTTACTGTTTTTTGAATTACCCTTTTGTTCGTATGAGCTTTAATTTTGCTGGGGTGACTTCTTTTTTGTTAAATTTGTGATTTTGATTAATGGGTAATTACCTTATTTGTTCATTCTTTGGTGGGTATAGTGAATCAGGTCAATCTAGGACAGCTTTTGTTACATTTAGTGAAGAAAAAGCTCTTGAAGTTGCCTTGTTGCTCTCTGTAAGTTTGCTATTTCTCTTTTTCTTCTTTAACTTTTTATTTTTATTTTTATTTTGATGGGTTAGTTTGTATGTATACTATTTTGTTTGAGCATTCTGTAAATACCTTGATTAGGAGGTTTGAGAATTGTGGAATGTTGATGTTAAGAATTAGGGAACTTCTTGGCTGCCAGTAGTATTGTACAATGCCATTAACCTAAGGCGAACGACTTTGAAATGTTCATTCGTTCGCCTGCTGGGTTAGGTTGAGAGATGTATGCAGCCCCAAGCCTTAGGTTTAGATGGGCTGTACTTGAAGATAGACGATGTCGAGTTTTACTTGAATTGAGTGGTTAAGGAGGAGATTCGTGTTATATCTTATTCGTCTAGCAGTAAATTAAGATGCTCTCTTTAGTATTAAATTGTCAGTCAAAGTGCATGTGTCCTCTTGCATATATGGTTGTAAACCAGTGGGTCTTCTATCCACTCCACAAGGGTATCCTTTGTTTGGTGGTAATAATATTGTGAAGTATGTTTTCAGAGAACGTCATCATCGTAGGCTCTGAGTTTGAAGTGAATGGTATAACAACTGACTATTTTAAAGTGTCAGAAGCTGTGAGAAAATTTTCATTTTGGGTCATCTGGGAGCAGCATTCTTATGTTTTCAACATAGGGGCACGGCTGCATACCGCCCATCCTTATCACTCAATAGATGAGAGCTTTTTTGAGGAAATTTTATGTGTGTTGTAGATAAACCAGTGTACGTGGCACACATGGCATCTTATAGAAATCTATGTGTAAGCAACCCGGTGAGCTTGATGGTTCTTGTACAACCTTCAAGATTGCTTCCCATTAGCATACAATTTACTTAGAGGGCCGGAGCTCTAACATGCGAATTTCTATAATCTAAGGCTTTGTTGGTTTCAGAAATGGGTTTGACCATAAACCTGACTTTCTTGGAGATAGCTGCCCACTAATTCAGATAAATTTGAAGCTGCATTAGAATTTTTACATGAGCATTGATTGAAAAGGTTTTGCCTGAATTTTGTATTACTTGAAGCAGGCATTGATGTTGTTCCTTTAGGTGTCTAATCAGATAATGTCTCCAGCATCATCAGGATGCAAAATAAGGTTTTTTTTTTTTTTTTATTTTTTTTTTTCTTTTTTGGATTTTTCAATACTTGTTAATTAGTGCGTCATCAGAAGAGTGGCTCTCAAGAATTTTCTGCCCTTTCTAACTTTATTCTCCAGAGATTCTTTTCAAAATTGCTGAATGTTAAGATAGTTGTTTGAGTTGTTTCTATACCCAATGGCTTAACATGCGCTCACTTGTGAATCTGTGATCCTCCACAAGTGTTAGATACAGGTTCTTCTCCTAGGGCACATCGATATTGTTGAGTATCTTATAAACTAGGGTATGCTAGTGAATTGTACTTGCATATCTTATAAGTTATGATATGGTAGATTGGTAGTGATCCTCCACATCCAGGGATAGGACCAAGGTGCTTGCTTTACTATACTTGAATTTTTATAAACTTGGGTATGCTAGTGAATTGTACAGCAAGATTGTTTCAACCAGCTTGTAAAGTAATACCCTTGTTGAGTTGTAGGAGGATTCGTGATGTTCAAGTCAGACTTTTGGTCATGTTAAAAAGGCGGGCCGTACATTTGTTTAACTTGATTTTGTAATATGGTTACCTAGGGTGATAACTTATGATTGTCCCCACCCAAAATGTAGGCATAATACTTGATAATGCTACTCTTTTGTTGTCAGGGTAGTGTTTCTGCTGAACTTTGGCTCCAAATTTGTCCCTGTCTCTAGCATGATCCCTACCCTAGGCCCTAGCTCATATTAGCTTTTAATGGTAAAATTTAAAGCCTTAAATTGATTAGTAATGTTCCCACATTTCAGCTGATTTGATCTAAATATTGGTCGTACATTTCCCTTAATTTTTGAAGTTTCAGAATTCAGACTTCCAGTGTCGCAGTGCACAACTAAAGCCTTAAGGTAACACAATGTATGGCCTGGGAGATTTATAACCAAAAAAAAAAAAGAAAGATTGGTGAACAAGATTAGGGTGAGTAGTAAAAGGAGAACAGAAAGGGGCTTAGCGAAATATGTCAATCCTAGTGTCTAATAATCTAGGTTAGTATTCTCAGTCTACCTCTCGATAAGGCTATATGTATGTTTGCCGCACATAAGGAGTATTGTCCCATCTTCCAGCTCTTCACGATTTTGCCTTGATCTTATCACATTCTACTAGTTTCCAATAGTAAGGGTTAGGAGTGTATATATCTAAGCCTCTCAGATGCTGGTGTTGTTTCTATTCTCACCGTAGTTCTTCACTAGCCATATAACCTTTAAATTAGTGCCTCTGGCCTTATAATTTCTGATTCAGCTGTAAAAGCTGGATTTGTGCTGCTATCATTTAACAAAAGTTGGTAGCCACAAGGCTTATTTTGCTTAGGTGTATTCTAATATGTGACTTGCTAGTGGGTTGAGCTTCACAAGCTTTCAGGGACGCATAATTGAAGCTTTTTTGTTTTTGTGGTCTGTGCAGGGAGCAACTCTAGTGGATCGCATTGTGACTGTATCTCTTGCGGAAAATTATGTTGTAAAGCCTGAGATGGTAATTTCACTAACTGATCCCTGATCTCTGATCCTTGATCTGTTCAGCCGTTCGTAGTTTCTTTTCAGTCTTCTTAATTGATCGTTATATCTTCAGGAAGTAAGCATTGCTGAGAATGCAGCAAGCACAACTCATATGGAAGGTGTGTCAACAGATACCGAGGTAAGGGGGAGGAAAGGATCACCATCTGCTCATTCTCGAAGTAATCTTACAACTGTGTCTGTCTATTTATTGAATAATGACCCGTGTCTTATTCCATCATTTGATCATTAATCTGTGAGGGTCCTTACCAAAAGATGAATCTGTTCGGATGAAAAGGGTGAACAAGCATCATACGCTTTCTAAGGTTCTTTGGCTATGCTGAAAGCTTATCAAATTTTGCTTATCTGGTTTTCATATAAAGATAAGACAAACACTTTATTTTGGATAGTAATTTGGGTTGGAAAGGTAGGAAAGGGTAAGGGAAGGTGAAGGAAGAGAAAGTATTAAACCAATTATCGGGTCTCAACCATCAGCCTAAGCTTTTGGTTGGAATGGTTCCGTAACGGAAACCTCAAAAATCCATACTTCTTCCTGCTACCTGGACACAAGTGTATAACAGCTTGATATTCTCTGTTTTTTTTTTTTTTTTTGGTTTTTGTACCAACCTTGATGTTTTCTGTGCCCATACACAAGCTCAATATAAGTTTTCTTTGTAAGCAGGCGAGATCTGGTTTGCCCCACGGAAAATTTTATGTAAGTAAAGCCCAAGAAGTTGTTTCCAATATGATAGCTAAAGGTTCCGCCATCAGGCAAGATGCTGTAAACAAGGCGAAAGCTTTTGATGAGAAGCATCAGCTGAGGGCTAGTGCATCAGCCAAGGTCACTTCTTTTGACAAGAAAGTTGGACTGACTGAGAAAATCACAGTTGGAATGTCGGTGGTTAATGAGAAAGTAAAGTCTGTAGATCAACGACTTCAAGTCTCTGATAAAACAATGGCAGCTATACTTGCAGCAGAGAGAAAATTAGACAATACAGGATCAGCCGTAAAGTCAAGCAGGTATATGTTTGTGGTCATTCTCTGTGGTTTTTCCATCCACTAATACAGGACTGATTTGGCTCGTCTAGCATGACTCCCGTGTAGCGAAACACTATCCTTTTCCCTATGGCCTCTGAGAAGCTCCCCCAACAGGGGCGGAGTGTGAGAGACAGAATGATAGCTGGTAACATCTGTTTTTGCTTTGTACAGGTATGTTACTGCAGGAGCAGCGTGGTTTAATGGTGCTTTTAGTAAGGTGACAAAAGCTGGACATGTCGCTGGTACCAAAACTCGGCAGAAATTCAGCACAGCCATGTCAAATCTTACTGCAAAGGTGGGTGGTTCCTAGTTCCTATATCTACATTCTCAGCCTTTGATGTTATAGGTCACTTGTATTTACAATGTAGTCGTCCTGATGTTAGATTTGCAAGTGCAAAGAATAGTAACCTAGATAGTTTCTCTCTTACGAGTTGTGATTACTACTCTTGCCTTGAGCTCAATCGAAGCTGGTTTGATTTCAGGATCCAATAGCTGCATAATCATATGCTGTACTACTAAAGAAAGGAAGCGACAATTCGAGAGACAATTGTACATTTCATTAGAGAATTGGATTTTGGGACGTCTCACTAGTCGTGCAGTTTTAGAAGTAAATTCTTGAAGATTATTTCCGTTTTTAGTCTCCAGGTAAAAATTAGCAGGAATGAGTGTGCGAGTTTTGTTCGAAGAAACCATGGAATGTTAAGATTATACTGTTAGTCATTCTTTTGTAGCCCTTTGTCCTCAAGGACTATATTCATTGCTTATTTGAGACTTAAGGGTTCGTGTATGGTGTGAAATTATACGTTATTCAGTTGACAATTGTTGATTAAGCAAATGCAATGTCAGCATGTTGGTGTGAGCCACATTCACCATGTATACACTTTTTCCTTTCTTTCTTTCGCTGAGATCAATCGGAGGCTAAACATTCATATCAAGATCCACGAGGATTGTAACGCCTCTGGAAAGTTCAAAGTCGTTTACGATGAAAGATCATGGCCACGAGCCCTGTGCGATTGGACTGCATTTTTCTAATCTGATTTGATTTGAATTGAACTGATCTGATTTGAATAACTTTGATTTGATTTGATTTGAACTGTATTAATTAATAAATTAACTGCAATTAAACGAATTAATGACTAAAAATAGACTAAATTCATTGATTGTTATTTGGATAATTCGATTTGATTTGAATAAAACTGATCTAATTTGATTTGATTTGAATAAATCTAATCTGATTTGAAAATACTGTTGAATAAGTTGAATCGCACAGGACCCTTTAAGGGATCCAAATCTAGCTACGAAGTGAGCACATATTGTCCTTTCGTTTAATATGGGAAATAACAAACTCGTGAAAAAACTACTACCATATGTATATGAACCTCGAATAGAATCCAATTTGCATCCCAAGTTATCTCAGATTAAGATAATAAGATCTTACACATATACTATCTAATCCATCCGACCCAAAAGAGACGAGGAAAACAGGAAAACAAGGGACGTTGTAGGCGTACAGAAGTGAAACACAGACGAGACGAGGATGACATGTAACCTATTCACTCACTCTCATGCACGCCACGACGTCAGTTTTCATTCTTGGAAAGGGCATTTCTGTCCACAATTAATTCATTACCAAAATCTAAATTGATTTCCTTTTTCTTTTTTTTTTTTTTAATTTCTGTTGGTAAACAAACAAAAAAAAAGGGGTAAAAGTGCGAATCGTTCTCTCTCCTCTGTTTCTCCGTTGATACTCTAAACTCTTGAAAGGCATATCCGCCATATTCTATACTTTCGATTCCCTTTTTATATCACACAAATTCATACTCACATTCTTCATTTTTTCTAATCATTTATCCCAACCTTACATTTTAATAAAATAAAAAATAAAAAAAATAAGATTGAACATTAATCACCAAAATTAATTAATCTGTTAATTGTTTTTTTTTTTTTTTGCTGATTTGCTCAATTTCTGTGCAATTCTCTTCAGGTAATCTTTTAAATTGTGTTTATCCTTCTGTATTAATTCATTCAAATGCAGTTGAATTGTGTGGCATTTTTTTTAATGGGTGATTTGATCTTAATTTCATGTTAATTTGCCCATTTTGTGGGTTATATGAATTGGGTTTTGTTTAATTTTGAAATTGGGTTGATCCAATTCATTTTGTGTAATTTATGAGCTGGGTTATTTAGCTGAGTGTTTAATTGTAAGATTTAGATGTTAATTTTTGTTAATTTTATCCAAAGTTTCAATCTTTTGGATGAAATTATGAAATTTTGTCTTTAGATTGCTGCATTTTCTCTACTGTCTTCTACATTTCAGTAGTTCTGCTCAATTTTGCAGTATTTTTCATGTTTTTAATTATTTGAAATTGTGATCAATATCTTGGGAAAGGGGTAAAATTAGTGAAGTTGAGAGTAGTTTAAAAGGTCACTGTAAAAATGTCAGATGAATTCTTTTTGAAGAATTTGATGTGAATGTTATGATGATGCTTAATCAAGAAGGAATTGGATTGGATTTTGATATGAATGATACAATGATGCTTGAACGAGAAGGAATTGATCTTCTGTATTGATTGAGAGTCGGTTCTTTTACTGTTGATATTGGGGTTTGGTTAAATTCTTTGAGTAAAAGTTATGTTTGCCATGCCTTGATACCTATTACTTACCAATGGAAATAACTTTCATGATTCCCAGTCTTAAACTTCAATGATGCTGTGCTAGAACTTTGCCATCATTTGATCCAGTTTGTGAAACAACTTACCGCGGCATTGATATTGATTTTTGTTTTTTTCCTGTCTTATAGTTCTGCATTTATATGTCGAGTCTATGCCAGTTTACGCATTTCAATTGTGGGTGTTGTACACTATTCTGCTGTGTTTCAATCCATGAATTACTTGTTATAATCTCTTTTTTTTTTTTTTTTTTTAAATGTAGCTAATTGCTGGAATGTTACATCTAGAGACCTGTTTTAAAGCGTTGTGATGGAAATTTTGATTACTTACATATCAACATGAGGTATCGTTGGGTGAAAAACTGAAGTTTGTTTGTTTTGACAGACACTATGGCAAGGATGACTGCTATTTTCATGTCAAGGATGCATGTATGAGAAGTGTTTTTCTGATTGATCTCTCTGTCAGATAAATAATGGCTGAGGTTCTGTGACGCCTTGACTTGAATTTGGTTAAATTGTAATGATGGACTAGCAGCCATTTTTCTTGAAGAGGGGGTTAGGGCGCTTGAGGCGCTATCTCTGCCTTTCATCCAAATCTTTTTCATCATCTAGTTTCGAGTTATCACCGTCTATTCTGAGGACTATTCTGCGCGTATTACTTTGGGGGTTAAATTTTGTAATTGCCAAAAGCGAGAACTGTCAGTTGTTACTGATGGAGGGACTGGTTTCTTCTCAAGCACACAAGCATAGTCCTCAGAGTCATGGGCGCAAATCGTTACTGGGTGGAACTCAGAAGGATCTTTTTCGTGCTGTGCGAGAGGGCTCTTTGGCTGATCTTGAATTAGCTTTGGCCCATCTAAAAAAGAATGGCGGTAATATCAATTCGAGGAATGCTTTTGGCCTCACTCCACTGCATATTGCTACATGGAGAAATCACATTCCTTTTGTGAGAAGGCTTCTTGCGGCTGGTGCTGATCCTGATGCTAGGGTACGTTACGGTGCTTCAATCTCTCCCCTCTGTTGTGCTGTATGCTTACCAAAACACAATATGTTGAAAATCTATGAATTTCTTACTGATTATCTTTTCTCCCCACTTTGATGTTCGATGGTGACTTGGGGGACGTGAATCTGAATATTAGTTAGGAGATCCTATCACATGCCTTGTCCTTTGAGAATCTGTTGCTGTTGGGCCTTTTTTTTTTTTTTTTTTTTGGTTGAATACATATACCATTACTTCTTAGCATAGCTGCCCACTTTTGTAATTTGGTTTTGTTCTACGTTAGTGTGATCCTCACGAAGTTCCTGCTGCATTGTTTTAAAGTTTTAAAACCCATCTTTTCAGGATGGAGAATCAGGGTGGAGTAGCCTGCATAGGGCTCTTCACTTCGGTCATCTTGCTGTTGCAAGCGTTCTCCTTCAGTCTGGTGCTTCAGTCAGTATAGGGGACTCAAAATTGCGAACACCAATTGATCTCCTTTCTGGACCAGTACAGCAGATGTTGGGTGATCAACATACCTCAGGTTTTAGAGACTATATTTATTGTTTTGTGGTCATTGTTGTAAAACTTTCACATGTCTCAGTCCGGTGAGAGTAGTTTTTAAATAGATGACTGAAATGTTTGACTTGGCTTTGTACAGTGACCACTGAGATTTATAGCTGGGGAAGTGGTGCCAATTATCAACTTGGAACTGGAAACGCTCATTTACAGAAGTTACCTTGCAAACTTGATGCACTTCAGGGTTCATTTATCAAGGTCATTGCTGCTTCTAAGTTTCACAGTGTGGCAGTTACTGGTCGTGGAGAGCTGTATACATGGGGATTTGGAAGGGGTGGCCGCCTTGGGCATCCGGAGTTTGACATTCATAGGTAATTTTGTTTGTATACTAATGCCGTTTGACTCCAGTGTTTTAATTTAGCAAAACTGGTGCATTTATTTTTTGATCTTGCCTACTTATTTCACTTAAATCTGTCTCTGATGTTTCGTTTTGGAGTCACCAATATGAAAACTGAGAAAATATGTATGCCTAATATTTCTCCAAGTTATCCCTGATAATACAAGCCGAGCTGTACTATCTAATAGTTTTTTTAAATGATTTATAGCTTAAAGATAGATCGCTCCTCCTATCTAATCATTTCTGATTCAGCCATGATATTGAGTAAGTGTAAGTCCTACTTTTAACTTGTCTTATATGTTTGCTACATGATTTCCAGTTTGGAGTGGGAGTCTGGGAGACCCCATTGTCACGGATGTAACCAAAGACACAGGACCCATTTTAAACACGAATTAGTGTTGCATCTCCTAAAATTGGTCACGATTTAGCATTTAACTATTCTATTATCAGTCGTATTATTATGTTGAGGAGAATAAATGTTATTCTAGTGTGGCGAGTGGCATTGTATTCTAGTAATATATGTGTTGTGCACTAATATTTTGGCTTATATCTTCTTGCAGTGGCCAAGCTGCTGTTATTACACCTAGACAAGTGATC
>JBBYHQ010013915.1:0-10654 GCA_038382645.1 Spergularia azorica | reverse complement strand
TCCGGTTCTGGACCCGCCGGGTCCTAAGCGGGTCCGGGTCCGGTTCCGGGTACCCGCTTTTTTTGCTCACCCCTATAAATTAGTATGCTGATCATATTTGTCATTTCTGGAATCTTTTGTCTCAATTAGTAGTAGTTGGTAATATTTGGCTTGGATTGACAAATTATTGTCCCCTCTAACGTTTGATTGATGATGAATGTGATCCAATCATAATTGGTCATTTTCGTCCATGCCATAGATGAACAATAATCTTCGGTTAAATTGTTACATGAAAATGAGGATTAAGTTTTGGTCTAATAGACAATTAACTTGTTCAAGTTGTACCGATTCGAATACTCATATCCCACCGATGCAGGATCAACTGCTCCTATGAACCCAAATAAAATTTAAAAATTAAAAAAAAAAAATCCTTGCATGAAGAATTAGAAATGAAATCATACATTATTTTGTGCCATGGTATGTAGTCTAGATGAAAATGGCTCAAAAGTAAATAACTGTACATCTATTTGTCTTCATCATAAAAAGAATATTGAAATAATCTTCTAAATTTTCAATTAGTAACTCATGATATAGGATTTAATAGTAGAGAACAAATCCAAGCAGTATGACATACTTATCAAAATTCGTAGTCCTAAATCACTTCGAGTGTGGTTTTACAAACCCGACTTAAGTGATGCCACGATTTTTATACAAGTACAAAGTGAAAAACAAGTCCTTTAAACGAGTAGTGTTTTTTACACCCCTCCGATTGAATTTTACTCTCCTCCCATCCTCGATGTGAGGGGAGCATCAAGAATTATGACTCATGCAGAAGAGTGTAAAAATTGATGCATGGAGTGCAAATATAACCCTTGACCTGTCAAACACGACGATTCAGTTCAAATACGGATATTGTAATATGCTTGTGACATTTAAATATCAAGTCTAAAGGTTATATGGATGGGCGAAACAAAATTGGACCCTCAGAACTCAGAAGGCTTAATGCAATACGAATACGAAAACTATAGATATGAATTCTGTCCATGAAGAAAACATTCAAAACAAGGAAATGCATACACAAGGCCTGCATTCGTCGCAAAGCTGACAGAAAAAATCGGAATCAATCGAATCATTCACTCACAGTTGCTGAGAGAGCCAGCAGTTAAATAGAAACATTTCTAAGAGCTCAGAGTGACTGAAAAGTTGAAATAATTATACAGCCAAACCTTCTAGAAAAGGCAACTTAAAGATTTCCCAGGAAGGGTTTTCACCTCATTCTTGTTCTTGCTTCTATATGCTTGAAACAAATACACTACTGAAACCGTCACGAATAAAAATAATCCAAGCTTGGGAGTACTATGCTGATCAGAATCCTCAAAGGCTGCCTGTTAAAGGAGCTGGAGAAAATCTGCACATCCAATACAGTGATGAGATATAAGCTATGCTGAAAGTGAGCATAAAAAACGAGTACCGTCAACAGTTATTACCTTTAACAGGTAGACTCGTCCTGTCACCATATTCTTCTGATTTAAGCCATACCGTCCCATGTTTCTTACATAATTATATAAAACCAACTCTAGGGTTATTTACAGCAATTAATTCACCCACATCACAGAAGGGATCCGCCCATGCAGATTTCAGGCCAAAATTCACTCTCGACTGCCAAGATAGAACATGCAGCATAAATGTGGAAAAGCGCTCAGGTCGTTCCAGTAAACCACCATGCACCAGCAAATACTGGTTTCGTCTTTGCATCATCAAATTCGAAACATCTTCAGACAAGATCATCCAATTCTAGAAAGTCTCCCTCTAAGATGGATACTAGATGACGAGCGGTAACTGAATCAACCAACAAACTGCTGCTGCCAGCAAGCCCGAGTGAGGTTCCCTGTTAACGACATGACAGGAAAACACTTACATAGTGTCCATTATACATATTCCAGCTTATATACAATTAGGTATACGAAAAGCGCAACTAAAGACAAGTCACTCAACAAGAAATACAGCAGCTAAGCAAGTCCGAGACTACAGCTGATCTAACCAGGAAATTCTTTGTGCCATTCCTCTTTCTCTACCCCTCCTTTCAGAAATTACCACAAACTGCTTCAACATAATGAATCCAACTTGCAGCATTATCCAATGAGCATTTTTTTCTTTTTCTTTTCGCAGTTCTATTCAATAAGCTACTACACGAAAGCTTCTTACATATAATAATGTGCACAAAAGAAAACTACATAATCAGCCCAAGATGCTTAAAGAAGAAAAAACAATAATGAGGAACATGTGCTTGGCAATAATTTGTATAATTCCTTTCTAGGACAAACATAAGAACCTCTCAGAGGAAGGTATAAACTGACTTGCATCTTGTGAACTGAATGCAATTGTTCCAATGGGCTGACTAGGCTATCACTATGGAATAAGGCAAAACCATACAACAATGAAGACAATATTTCAGACTTGTGTACCTATGTTCAATACTATATAATTACTAACTCTGACGTTATTTTTGGCCTTTGATTGACCAATTGAGCATACTGATGAAAGAATTGTTCCAAATTAACGTCAAAGTTCTTCTCACACTGGGAATGGCGAAGCGTTTTGTGAGTCTATAAAATGCACAAATAACAGTGAAAAACTATCATAATACTAAAACACAGCACTAAGAGCAAAAACTTGGGTGCAAAAAATAAAAGACGCAATCTGTTATCTATCATAAGTTCGTTACAATGGGAGGAAGTGCTTTGTTGGTTTTAACTCTAAAGCCACTCAATATGTCATACATTCAATATATGCAATGACCAAACAGGACACGAACTTCATGATTCCATTTGAGAGTACAGAAGGGATAGGAATGGGAGCTTCAAAGGATGACATAGAAAGATACACATCAAACGAAACACCAACAGAACTCCAGTTGCTCAAACACTAGAACGAACAACATCATGAAGAAGTCTGAAATCTGTGGCCTCGTTGGGAGATAAATACCTAATCTAGAAACCCATTCCATAAACTCTTATAAGTGTCACACTGCTCCCAAAGGTCTCGGAGGAATTTAATCAACCTTTCACCTACAAACCAAAAGAATTTAAAAAACTAACCTACCTGACCCACTAGTCCACTACCATGGTTTGCTGACTGTCTCCCATGCCATATGATGGCCTTGTTCTTACCATCACCCAAACCAAAAACATTAGTCGCACAAATCCCCGGACCAAACGCTTGTCAAATCTTACGAAGGCAAAAAACACAGGTTATTGACTTGAAAAACCAACCCAAACAAAGTCGACTTCTCGATCACATGGGGATTTTTTCCCCATGGTGAGGTGAAGACGGGTCTTCCTTGGCTAGTGGGCTACAAAGCTACAGCTAGAAGCATGTTATGATTCTGATCGGTGAACAACATTTCCAAGATAGTTTTCTGTATAAACTCAAATTCTTGCTTGAGGACCTGAACAGAAGAAATGAAGATCCCAAATAGCACAAAACAACCACCAAAAGCCAGATCTCCCGCACTAAAAACACCAACACTGGTAAAGACTTGGAAAAATAAAGTCTGTTCACTTGTGTACCGTACTCCCATATCATGAATTGCCTACTTAATCAAATATTTCTAATCAACTAAATTTGTAAACAAATCCATCCTTGTGAGTGGGGCAAAGAAAACTAAAAGGTCTAAATCAGTCGGGTTTCTAGAGCGTTCTTGTCATTTGAGAGATATTAAGGGGAATAATGTAATTTTACATAGTCAATAGACTTACAGGTTGACAAAAATGTGATACATCACTAGGTTGAGCTAACACATGGAGGTTGAGGGTTGGTATCTCAGTTCAATGGGCTTTATTTTGGATGATAGACCCTGTTTGGGGGTTTTCCTTTACTTTCCTGTGAGCGAGGATCTCCTATGAACCCCCTCGCTCTACTAGTTGTGAGCTAGGATCCCCTAATAAGCCCTTAACTCCACAGGGGGTTTTTACGTACCCAAAAACAAACAAATAGAAGTAACACTTAACACCAAAAAAAGAATGTAAAATCAAAGAAGTTCAAGGAAAATACTCCAACCTTTTGTTTAGACAGAGAGAAATGAAGGTGAGAGGGATTCAACATCCCATGTTTATAAAACAATGGAGAAGGGAAGCGGTCCCCTCCTTCACCTTTCATGCCCCCTCTTCTATATTTATTCAAAAAAGGGACTCATGTCTCGCCTCTCCTAATCTTCCACTCCTTTCTCCATGCTCTCCCTCGCCTCTCCTATTCTTCCACTCCGTATCCCTTGCTAAACAATGTAGGGGTCCAAATGGAAACAGTATAATGCTATTTCTACTTAGGTAGAGTATTCTTTTTCCATAATTATCATTACTTTCCCGTCTTGATAGTCAGAAAAGTGGCAATCAGTCCAACACTCTTTTGGCTAGAAAGTTGCTATGGACTTCATAATGATAAGATAAAAGTTACAGTCCTATGTTTGCTCCTTGACTATAAACTTAATATGAAATATCCCCTTTCTTCCATATCGTGTACTATCAGAGCCGTCTATGGATCATTCCCTTATCTTTCATGAGTACCTATTCTTCCCTACTCATGCATTACTCAATTATTCAAACAATAAAACCTAAAAAGAACACATTTTATATCAAATTGTTCACTACTCCTTTATTTTTGAAGCAATAACTCCCTCCGTCCCCTACAAAGGTTCCCATTGTTAGGCCCACCAAATAAATTATTTAAAGACGCTGCAAGTGGGGAAAGCTTGAGAGAGAGACTGAAACTGGCCAAACACCCAAAACTGAGAAACTGATTCTAGTTTCTGAGAAGCACTTCTAGTGTAAATTTGTTCATCAGAAGTAGAAGCTACAATTTGGAGCTCCTCCAGAAACTATTTCTGAGAATAGTTCTGGAGAAGTTGGAGCTTGGCCAAACAGACCCAGAGAGAGAAAGAGTGAGCAAAATTAGTAGAATAATTCACCAAGTCACCAAGTGCTCACAGCCATCACCAGCATAACCACCAATCCACCGCTTCAGCTTCGTCAGCTCATTCTTTCTCTCCTACTCTCCTCCAAGTATAACTGACATAACAACACAATCCACCACTTCAGCTCCTCCCATGGATTGTGTCTCCATTCTCTCTCCTACATCTTCCAAGTCTCCAATACCACAACCCTTCTTTCTAGGAACCTCTGCCCTTGACAGATTCGACCAAAGGGTGAGAGAAGTTCAGATGAGTGAGGAGGGGGAGCCGATGAAGGAAAAGTTTGTTCAGGAAGAGGGGGGGGGGGGGGGGTTGGGATCTCCTTATCCCCCACCCTGGGTTCTCCCATGCAACTTCAGAAGTGATTCAATCAGGTTTTTAAGCAGTCAACCTCGTGACTTTAAGGAGAAGGAAAAAAAAAAAATTATTGCCCTACATGACAAGTCACCAACAGCTTCTGAGCTACCCAATGAACAAATCCGTATTTTAAATATGTAGAGGATATTCGCCGAGGCAATGCCTATGTTTCTTAGTCGTTCATCTGAAGCTCTGAAGCTTCTTGCTACCAAACAAAAGAACACCTTGAGACTGAACCTAAGGCGCCCAGTGACTAGCCTGGCGCCTACACATACTGTTAAAACTTAAAAGATAATGGTAATTTGACTCAAAGAAACTCACGATGAGACACCCTAAAAAGAACAGGCAATGAAATTGTTTTGACTAACGAAGGTCGTAAAAAAGTTTTAACTACCATGTACAGATAGTCTGGATTTCAAATAAAAGCACTGAAAAAAAATTGCAAACAAAAAGAAGGAAAAACTAACCAGAGTGTTAGGTTCTACCTCCAACCGTGTTGCCTCACCAACGGTAATCTCATTGGCAATATCCTGATGTGCTTTTTCTTCATCCGGAAGACATAGATCACTTCCATCATGTTGAATACCTATATGACGTACAGTTGCAACACTCTCCTCACCACAGGAACTTAAGGAAAGCTCTGAGATGCTATTTTGATAATGTGATTTGACAAACACTCGACATACAACAAATGAGGCCTGCACAAAAATTCAAATTAACCAGGATAAGATGATTAGTAATTACGATTTCTGAACCCCCCCACAAAAACAATTGCTGGACAAGGTCACACTTTGTCACAAATACCTTGGAATTCATAAAACCTAGAACTTTTACCCGACTACCCCAAATAAATTCATCAATCATAGAGTTTATGCATTGACTCAAGCTTAAATGAGATGTTTGCATGACAATTAACTTTATCAGAAACTTAAGTACCATAATTTCTGAAGTCCTTTTATAATCCAAAAACCAGTAAATTACATGCATTTGCATATATCATGTTCAGCGAACATAGGTAACACAGGTATTTTGGGAGACTATTAACCTTAACATAACTAACCAGTCAGTATCCGTAGCTAAGTCCTCTGCCTACCCAGTGATAGAGCAGTGCTGGCCCTACCCTAAGGCCTAAGGCAGGTAAAGCATCGGCTCTAGGCACCGCCATTTTTCAGGATAGATGTTACGGAGCTTAAAGCATTAGAGGTCTCAGTTTATGCCACATTGGACCTTGACCCAGCTCTGAAATTCAGAAGCCAGATCAAGGCTGCCTATATAAACATGACAACCAGAGTAAAGCACTGAAAAAGCTAATTTCATCTCTCATAGCTAACCAATTTCATCAAAAGTTTAGGTAGAAAGTCAACGGCCACCCAGCAAAAGGAATGCCTTCCCAACTCATTTAAGAATACCTTAATCAACTCACTGAGTCACTGGTTCTAAGATCAGGCTCTCTTTCTCCCACACTCTTTCTAGTTAAGCAAACACTTGCTAGCGTATCAACTATCTCATAAGGAATAATTATTAGTTAGTCAAAGTGGCACTTGGTATGGAGTATGGACGTCGAAATGTATGTAATGTAAGACATAAAAAGTTGAAGTGCAAATAGATTGATGGAAAGAAATTTCAGGATTAAATAAACTTAGAAAGAAGGTAGCAATGTTCTGAAGAGAGGACATATGTGTAAGTAGAGCTAGTGAAATTACCCATACGCTTGAACAAGGGTCATCATTTCAGGCATTCAGCAAATCAAGGGAGATCGACTTTGACCAATAATTATAACAAAGCATCAATTAGGAGGTCATAAATCATTTAACAGACAAGTCCCTAAGCTAATTTAATGTTGCATCAAGGCATGGGTTCTATTATAAAGGTTTTATATCAGCAATAGATGAATGCAGCAATTGAGCAGCTAGCAGTACTTGCTGATCTATAATTTGGCTTTCTGTAGCTGGGTTTCTTCTACAGAGACTTAAGAAGAATAGAGATGATGAAAACCAATGGTTGATAGCAAAAATTATGACTTAGTTCTACTGAACATGTTTCTATGTAGTCATGTGTATGTTTCTGAAAACATATATCATTGGAGCTAATGGAAAAATAATAACCAAACCAAAGCTTAAACCTCTCATGTACAACTTTATAAGACACAGCCCAACTTATGTTCAAAATCCAAAATGGATGGGTACAAAGGAAGGCAGCCCTAAATAGTTAACTCAAACAGATCCATTAAATGTGATATCGATAGCTCTAAGTGGCATGGCTTAATAGATTATATGAGCATAATTTGAACTTTGAGCTCAAAAAATTGTACTACAGTAGTACACTTAGCAACTTAGTCAACAATAGTTTCTTAGGGCAGTTATAGAAATTTACCTTTTATTTGCGCAACAATACAAAGTGTTTAGAGACGCACTAATAAATAACTATAGGCGCAGCAGACACTAGTCTGTCATGAAACTTCAAAGTTTCTCGTCCACTTGCTGAGGAAGGAATCTTCACACTTCAAGCCCTGTATATAACCGTCTGGCTTAGCCAACCTGTTATATAGAGTACATCACACTAACCCAAGTTTGCATCTTTCCTCATCGAATCAAGGCATCAAACACATAAAGTTCACACATCCAAATCCCCTCCCCCTCCCCCCCCCCCCCCGCCCCCCGGAACACCAACACAAAAGGTTTCCCAATGACAGCCTCCAAGATCTTGAAAAAAAGAACAATTCTTTTTGCCAGACCAAACCATCTTCTACAATAAAACTCGGAAATTTACTGAGGGTTCAATGCAGACCTTTGATGGGAAACAAATCCAACTCGATATGATTCATCACATTAAACTATCAATGTGGTATCCAAAATCACAAATCTCTACCGAACTTAAAATTACAACCATTGCCTACGGACGGCCGAATTCTAAGAACAATAAACAACCAAAACACACCCACAAAATGACAATGCAGGTACATACAATCACAATTCAGTGAACGAACAGGCCGAATTCGAACAACAATTAACAAGCAAGACAGCTTAGAAACCCCACAATTGACAATGCAGGCACATAAAATCACAATTCAATAAAAGAAACAAATCAGAAAAAAAAAAAAAAAAAAAAAAAAAGGTTTAGAGAAAAACAGATACCTTAAAATTGTCAAGGAGGGCATACTCATACATCAACCAATCAGTTTTAACAGATTTGGAACCCTTGCACTTGTCCAAATAAAAAATGAAGCATTTCCTTCTCCCCAAAACACGCTTACCACCTCTACAAGTCACATCCCTCACTCTCCCTTTCCGCTTCCAAAACCCGAACCCGGCACGCCTCCTTTCTCTCTCTCCCTCACCCCCGCCGATCACCGCCGTGTAGCAGTACCAATGACGCTTCCTCCCCCGGTACCCGAACCGAAAGCAGGTCACTTCTGGGAGCTCAAACGGGTTAAAATTGTACAAATTGATCTCTTGTATCACGTCGTAGAGTACGCCTCCGCCGCCGCCGCCGCCACCACCGCCGCTGGAAGGGTTGTTCTTGCGGTGGAGGTAGTAGGAGAGGAGCTGCTCTTCGGAAGGGTAGAATCGGCAACCTGGGGGTAATGAGAGTGATGATGACGATGATGGTTGTGATTGTTGTGGAGGTGAAGACGACGTCGCTTTAGGGTCCCCCATTCATCGGATTGTGACGTGAATTTTGGGGAGAGAAAAAAAGTAAGGTTTTGGTTTGGTTAGCAGGCGAAGGGGAGAAAAGGGGTGAAGGGGGTGGTTTTATAGTTGAGGGATTTGGGTTGTGAATGAGGCGTGTTGGTGAAGCTTCCCTTTCTTTTGCTTCTTCTGCCAAGACTTAGCTTAGACATCTACTGCATTGTAGTCAACACGACTCGGTTTTTTTTTTTTTTAATCTTAAACTTTACATGAGGGGCCTGAGCCCCGATTCATCTCGTCTTAGAACCTACGGGCCATCTCGTCTTAGAACCTACGGGCCAAGCGACAGTCTCCGTAGAGTTTTAACTCTTTCCAAAATTTAACAACCTCGTGTTATTTATTTGGTTCAAATTTGCAAACTTCGACCATAATCTATATATTTTACTAAAGACGTCCTCATTGACACATGTTGCGATTCTAGACCTTATCGTCACGTGTCGATGCAGATTTCCACATGACGAGCTCACAGGAAACGTCGCCACATAAGCGTGTCGCGTGTCAACACGGTTTTCCACATGGCGATCTCACAAGAAATGTTACCACGTAAGCTTGTCATGTCATCAAAGTGTGACCATTAATATTTAGCACCAATCAGACTACCAAAAAGACAATCGTACGGTTTGTACCCACGACCTCTTGGTATTTTTAAATATAAGTCTACCATTGTGCCACAACAACTTACTTGATACTACTTTTTTTTTTTAAATCATAAAGGGGGAGGCAGAAATCTTTACAGATATGTACATAATGTTAATTATGAATAATCATTTATTATATCTTTTTTTTTAATGTAAAAGATATGGTCATTTCTTATATTTCACCTAAGTTACGTCTTCAAAATGTGAAATTGATCAAAATATTTATTTGAGATAATCTATTTTTCTAAGCGCAATTTATTCAATATCTTTTCTCAACTGAAAAACACGATACTCATGGATGAGAACAGAATACCAATAATACGACAACTCAATTTCTAAGGATTAATATATTAGTAGTTATCTTTTTTTCTAACCAAGATTGGGTCGATGTTTAGAAGAGATGATGGGTATCGCGTAAGGTAATGTTGGGTATGCAGGTCGTGTAAGGAAGTGAAGAAGACCTTAAATGAGGTTGGTTATAGAAGTGGACAAGGGTTAGGCTGGTGGGGTATATGAATCGATCGGTTTAGGGGGTCGGGTGGAGAAGTTGGCTTAGAGTGGGTCATATTCACAAAAACTGATAAGTGCAGACCTAGATTCAGTTGGGAGTGATTAGAAATTACAGCACTGGAATGATATTATCAATTTTTAAGACATGATTCACCTTAAAGTTTTTTTTTTTTTTTTTTAATTTAAATGCATTAAAAGAAGTGTTTAGTACAAAATACAATTTAATATTAAATGTTAACTTTACACGTCAAAAACGGAAGATATTTGGTGTAATTGTAACACCACATGATCTCATTGGTTTATCGCGCGGCGTAGGTAACATCACATAACAGTGAAGGTAACACCAAATCTAAAATGTTACCGTGACATAGGAAATTTTATACTAAAAAACGCAAATATATTGTAATAGAATTAAAAGTTTATTTTCATAATTAAAACACACAAATATATTATAAGAGTTATGTAGAATAAGAGACTAATTTGATTTCATAATGTAATTTGTATATTAGCGTGAT
>JBBYHQ010013865.1:0-10657 GCA_038382645.1 Spergularia azorica | reverse complement strand
TCGGAAATATAACAAATTCAGTTCAGTTCAACTAAAACACGATTTCCGAGTTTTTTTAACTAGGCATTTTAAGCATGGAAATGGACACATTAGATGTATGCTACCAGTAAATTAAAAGATGCGCAATTTATAACTTAAAAGCAAGGGTGTCTTTAGCTTTTGGTCTACCACACCAAATTAAAAGTAGCTTTCGAATTTAGCACTAATAACATAATCTTTTGGACGTAATCACCAGTCTTAAAGATTCCATCTTTGTCACTTCATAAAACATTAATATTTCATCTAATCATTAAGTTAGCCAATAAACTAAGATTATCAGGGCGATTAGAGAATGATTGAAGCCTTTAAAATCAGCTACCCTGCCATTTTCCGTACACTAAAATACACTAATTAGATTACCTACCTAGATTTTCATTAGCTTTCAACAAACTGTTGTCTCTTAAACTGTTTTTGTGACTTACTTTATTTGTTATGAAGAAGACATTGATATGTTTTCTAGTACAAACAACCCTGCATTAATAAGAACATAAAGCATAGGTTTTGCATATTCGATTTCGAAATACAAAAAGGACAATGCTAGAGGTCTAAAGTGTAGACACTTTTAATTTATACTAGGAGTCTATATGTAGACAAATAAATTTTTTTATTACACTGTCAAAATTTTACCACTCACACAAAAATTTATACTAGGTCTAATTTTATTACACTATCTAAATTTTACTATTCACACAATTAATTTTACTACCTGAATTTTTCATTACAATTAATTTTACAAATCCGATTTCAATTTTACTACTCCGATCTCAATTTTACTACTGGTAACTCAATTTTACATTGTAGACAAATTAATTATGTCTACACTGTAAACCTGTAGCAATTTGCATACCAAATTTACATCACTTTCACTGATATAATGATATGTTTATTATGTCAATGATGAATTTTGTCAAGCACTTTACTAGATTAATTACAAAATAACCATCAATCTATGATTGATTTTCTTGTTCTTGGACATATTATGTACGTCAGAATTTTGGTTGTTATGGAAAATAATGAACTTGAGCGCTTTAACAATGCGCGAATAGTGTCTGAAGCCTAGACTATTGTTGTGTCCGTTTCTCGTGTCCTTCACGCACATATCAGGTTCGAAACACAATCTCCTTGTTTGTTAACGGACATGACATAGGCACACGGAAATGAACACATGTATATTGCCCGAAAAAGAGATTAACAATGATGCTAAGCATGAAAATGAACACATGTATATTGCTAGATTCGAAACACAATCTCGTTGTCACGTAATTCGTATATTCTGTTTTATGTCACACAGTTTGAGCAAACCACCAGTAATAAAAGACGAGTTTTAGGCTGAAACGATATATTCCTATTGAAGTGTATGAGGGAGTTCTTGGGTGCACTTGATGACATTAAAAGGCCTTCAGTGTTACGATTCCTTGTCCAAAAATATATTCTACATAAACTCTACATAAACCTATTTATAGCCCTAATAACTATATACTACTATGTTCACTACTTACAGTACTTCCAAGTCTAGGAGCAACGGTTTTTGAATCGAGTCCAAAACTTAGGCTACATTATAAATCATGGACTAACATTCTAATCAAATTGTATGACTTTTGTGATTGTTTCAGATTGAGCTGACATATATAAGGTGGAAAAGGGTATTTTTCTGAGCCATGAAGATTCTTAGTATGACAATACATATGTTTTTTACGCGAAAAACTGTACATAACTACATATTCGAGCAAAAGTATGGGTCATATGTTCAAAAGTTGCAAAGATATGATTCTATAGAGTTAGCATGCGGCATATATTCTGAGATACATTAGTATTCTTTTCACTAATAAGGCCTCCTTTCAAACTAGGTTCAAGTAGTGATATTGTACTTGGCCGCATTTCTAGTTCTGTTTTCTCGCGTTCTTCGTACCACTCAGCTGATATTTCCAAACAGAATTACATGACATGATCACATACCGTAAATGAGAGTACGTATGAGGACCAATATACATCTACTTGACGTGAATTTGAACTTGCGACCTATTGTACCACGCACCTAATAGGAATTACGAAAAATAAACCTAGACACAACTCAAGGATTATTAGAGGAAATTGCATTCTTAATCACTATTATTCAGACTTTATAGTGGCAAGACAAATTATACAGTCACACACATATATGGTGCAGATGAGACCCTAGACACATTTCTCAAATTCTGTATTTTTCACAGCAGTACATAGCTGCTGCTACTTATTTTCAGGTCATCAGGAAGCTAAGCCGTACATTTTACAAAGTACACTGAACCAACAGATGTGCTAATTGCCAGCATGTGGGCAACTGCAGACTCCATTGTTACATTGAGGAGCCAGGCACCCCAACTCCCTGCAGTCATATGTAGTGTAACAGGGCGCATCGGATTTTTTAGATCACTTGAAGTCGGGGTAGCCTTCTCTATTCCTCCTCGTGCTAGAACTGAAGCCGATGGAACTGTGATCAATACTACTAAAAACAGCAGTAGCAGTGCTGATGCCTTAAATGAGGCCTTCTCCATGTCTACCAAAATTTCTGTGTTTTGTAAGTTATTCTAATGTTATAGTGTAACAAAAGATTTCTCTGGTATTTATAGGTGAGGTTTAGGCCAATTTGTAAATTGTTTCTTGTAGCGATTTAACACCTACACCCTCTGTCCCACCTCAAAAGCCCCATCCCCAAAATACCCCCGGTTGAGAAGGTTGTACACACTAATCGGTTTATCAAAGTTTCAAATAAAAATTATACAGCAAATTAGATTAGAGTTTTCTCTAACCTGCTACGCAATTTTTTTGGAACTTTAATTAACCGAGAAATGTGTACACTCTTCCCAACATGAGATCGATTTTTACATGGGGCGTTTGAGTTAGGACGGAGGGAGTATAGCTGAATCTAGGCAACATAGTCCGGCAAGAAAGTTACTAAAATTTGATTTCAGCATATGGTGACTGGTGAGTTGAAGTTTCCTGTAAGCTACAACTTGGTCCCTATGGTGTATAATGTTCCAATATTTGGCTTTAGGACAACAGTGATTTTTGTGTTACCAAGGAAGAGAATAAGAAAGTGTATCACATAAGGCAAAAGGATAAAACTTGACTCAACAATGCAACATGTATACGAATCATTAGTGTAAAGGCCACATGGTGTACGTGGTGTATGGTGTATCCATCTCATAAGATGAAAGTTGGGTACATCTTAGGATAACTAATCCTACATAAAATCGGACGGAGCTGAGATCGAGTTATAGCGACATCAATGCGGGTCGAGTTGAGGTCAAGTTAAGGGTCAAGTTCGTGTCTACCCGACGGGCTAAATGTTGAGGAGGCGAGTATAGGGATGGTGAAAAGCTTGATTTCATTAATGTTACATGATGAGTTTGTATACAGTAGGTTAGAGTATAGACGCTACAAATTACATTCCTAAATTAGCTCGACTAAATCCTACAAGTATGGTAACAATATAAAAGATAGCACAACAATATAATAATAATCATCCTAAACTATCTAGATTACAATATTAACAATAATATATACTAGGAAATTATATTATTTCCTTATAGACGTATGCCTACAAATGTAATCCATCAATGCTAACATAAAACGTTGTAAAAAGGGAAGCAAAGTTCGTATCCACATAGAACGGTAATCGTCTACGTATGTAAAGTAACCAAATGGAGGGTTTGTGATTGTTTATTAGGACCAAGTATTCGAAATGCGAAAAGAATAGTTTGTAAATCAATGAGAAAGATCTCGATCAATTAATGTCTACTATCGTTCATCTCATTGATCCTCGTTATAAACTAATCTTAATTCGTTGAGCACATAGTTGTGGAAATATAATTTTCTATCGTTTCTAAATGGTAGCTAATAGGAGAGATATGCCCTACCTAATAGCCCTAATTGGTGGATAATAGAGGTGCACCTAAATTTATTCCAACGAAAACATAAAGTATCAAAAAGATATCAACTAAGACTGATAAGATCTAGACACACACGATTTCCACCTTCAATTAATATGTTTATTCTCTCTAACCTAATACCGATATTCAACAAAGAAATACTAGGATATTTTCTACTTGTGAATCAACAATCTAACAATTAGTCCTTAAATTGTGAATCTAACAATATGATAGATCTAAGGTTAATTAGTTTGCAACCTAATTAAGCAATAAATCAATCAACGACAATAAGAACAAGAGAAATAAACAATATCCAAATGAATAAAGGAATCAGAATCAAACTCACAATTGTCGATGGACTTTAATTAATTGCGATTAATTGAACCGAGAAAAGAGGTTTTAGCCTTGCATGATCTCTTTGAATATCCTCTAAAAATTCTAAATACTGAATGCTAAATATATATAAAGGTGGAAACTAGGTTTAAATACTAAAAAATTACAAAACGAAATTAGGAAACTCGTAAAATCGGCTGACACAGTCGGAGGACTCGTCTAAGCAAGGACGACTTGTCTTAACCCTTAACCCAGACGGGTCGTCCAAAGCTTCTGTTTCGGGTTACCTGACTGGTTCTGACGACATTTTTCAAACCGTCATAACTTCTTCGTTACTTGGCCTGTGAGGACGTGTGTCCACTTCCTGGAAAGCTAAGATCCTGAAATTTAATATGCTATTAGTATCACTGCAAAATTTCAAGCCGTTTGAAATTTATCAAGCTTCAAAGTTGACCTTCCGTAAATGGATAAAAATTCCTCAACCTAGCTTCCAAATTTGTCCAAATCTTGTCATCTCGTTTGTTGGATCATCTTTCATCGCCTCATTGTCTTTCCACACAATTTCACATCATTTTTGAGGCCATAAACACGTGCAAAACCACAAATTCTAATATTAAATAACAAATAATTAAATAATCAAATTAGTCAATAAAACGACCCAAAGCTACAAACTTCTAGCATTAAAACCCTACATTACCCACTACTAAGTGGGTTAGTTCGTTGTATCACTACTCCATATAGGGTCATTGGTTTAGCCGGTTATAATTTGAGTCACATCGGATTAGCTTTGAATTCTTGCATCCTCGGTTACATGACAATTGTGGTTAAGTTTGTTTCTATTCAGTCTTTAGCTAGTTAAATTGATTATTTGACGTTTTTCGAAAAATTGATCAAATTTGACCAAAATCGCAACACATAATCCACGGTTTTTCGATAAAATGGCTCCGGAGAAAATGTAATAGCCCGAACTACCGTCCGTCGCAACACAACCCAATAAGATGGGTAATCACCCCTTAGGCCCGTAAATCCTCACTTGGGCTCTAAAAGATGAAGGCCTTGTTAGTAGTATGATGGTACAAATCTATTATAAACTGAACATATGAGCCTTAGTTTCCCAATGTGGGACAAACCAACTCCATAAACCACTTTCCAAATTCCGTAGTGTTACAGAAAATACCGCTCAAATGTTGGTGGTAGTCTCTAAGTATGATATAATGAGGATTTTCAAACTATTAGAGTCAAAAACCTAAGAAAAGACAAGGAAAACGA
Organism: Spergularia azorica; assembly: GCA_038382645.1. Lineage (NCBI taxonomy): Eukaryota > Viridiplantae > Streptophyta > Magnoliopsida > Caryophyllales > Caryophyllaceae > Spergularia > Spergularia azorica. Next base: position 5,108 of record JBBYHQ010013865.1, on the reverse strand, counting down.
CCAAAACGGTCATAAATCCATATAAAGTGACGAGCATCGAAACGGATGAAATACTTCACAAAATGAGGAACCAACACTCAAATCAACCAAGTATAGTCCTTGGATATCTTACGTAATGTTTGGAGGATATTTGTCGTTTTTCGAAAAATTGGTCAAATTTGACCAAAATCGCAGTACATAATCCACGGTTTCTCGGTAAAATGGCTCCGGAGCAAAAACCGCTCGACTTTTGGTGGTAGTCTCTAAGTATGATATAATGAGGATTTGAAAAATATTAGAGTAAAAAACCTAATAAAATACAAGGAAAACAGCCAAAACGGTCATAAATCCATACAAAGTGACGAACATCGAAACAGATGAAATACATTACGAAATGAGGAACCAACACTCTTATCCAAAAATTATAGTCCTAGGATATCTTCAATAATGTTTTGAGCATAGTTGGCATTTTTCGAAAAATTGATTAAATTTGACCAAAATCGTTGTACATAATCCACTGTTTTTCGATAAAATGGATACACAACAAAAACAGCTCAAATTTTTGTGGTCGTCTCTAAGTATGATATAATGAGGATTTAAAAAATATTAGAGTAAAAACCTAAGAAAAGACAAGGAAAACAGCCAAAGCGGTAAAAAATCCATACAATGTGACGAGCGTCGTAACGGAAGAAATACTTCACAAAATGAGGAAGCAACACTCAAATCCAACAAGTATAGTCCTACGATATCTTCAGTAATTTTGGAGGATATTTGGCGTTTTTCGAAAAATTGATCCAATTTGACCAAAATCGCAATACATAATCCACGGTTTTTCGATAAAATGGCTTTGGAGCAAAAACCGCTCAAATTTTGGTTGTAGTCTTTAAGTATGATATAACGAGGATTTGCAAAATATTAGAGTCAAAAACCTAATAAAAGACAAGGAAAACGGCCAAAACGGTCATAAATCCATACAAACTGATGAGCCTCGAAACGGATGAAATACTTTACAAAATGAGGAACCAACACTCAAATCCAACATATATAGTCCTAGGATATCTTCAATAATGTTTAAAGGATATTTGGCATTTTTCGAAAATTTGATTAAATTTGACCACAATCGTAATACATAATCAATGGTTTTTCGATAAAATGGCTCCGTAGCAAAGACCGCTCAAAATTAGGTGGTAGTCTATATATTGAGGATTTGCAAAATATTCGAGTCAAAAACATAACAAAAGACAAGGAAAACGGCCAAAACGGTCATAAATCCATACAAAGTGACGAGCGTCGAAACGGGTGAAATACTTTGACAAAATGAGGAACCAACACTCAAATCCAACAGTTATAGTCCCAGGATATCTTCAATAATGTTTGGAGGATATTTGGAGTTTTTCGAAAAATTGAATAAATTTGACCAAAATCGCAGTACATAATCCACGGTTTTGCGATAAAATGACTCCGGAGCAAAAACCGCTCAAATTTTGGTGGTAGTCCTGAAGCATGATATATTGAGGATTTGCAATATATTAGAGTAAAAAAACCTAACCATAGTAAAGCAAAACTGCCAAAACGGTCATAAATCCATACAAAGTGACGAGCGTCGAAACAGATGAAATACTTACAAAATGATGAACCAAAACTCAAATCCAAAAATTATAGTCCTAGGATATCTTCAATAATGTTTGAGGATATTTGGCGTTTTTCGAAAAATTGATTAAATTTGATCAAAATCGTAGTAAATAACCCACAGTTTTTCGATAAAATGGCTACGGAGCAAAAACAGCTCAAATTTTTGTGGTAGTCTATAAGTATGATATAATGAGGATTTGCAAAATATTAGAGTAAAAAACCTAAGAAAAGACAAGGAAAACGGCAAAGCGGTCATAAATTCATATAAATTGACGAGCGTCCAAACGGATGAAATACTTCACAAAACTAGGAACCAACACGCAAATCCAACAAGTATAGTCCTAGGATATCTTCGGTAATGTTTGGAGGATATTTGGCGTTTTTCGAAAAATTGATCAAATTTGAGCAAAATTGCATCCACGATTTTGCGATAAAATGGTTCCGGAGAAAAAACCGCTCAAATTTTTGTCGTAGTCTCTAAGTATGATATAATGAGAATTTTGAAAATATTAGAGTCAAAAACCTAATAAAAGACAAGGAAAACGGCCAAAACGGTCATAAATCAGTACAAAGTGACGAGCGTCGAAACGGATGAAATACTTTACAAAATTAGGAACCAACATTCAAATCCAACAAGTGTTCTCCTAGGATATCTTCGGTAATGTTTGGAGGATATTTGGCGCTTTTCGAAAAATTGATCAAATTTGACCAAAATCGTAGTACATAATCCACGGTTTTTCGACAAAATGGCTACGGACCAAAAACCGCTCAAATTTTGGTGGTAGTGTGTAAGTATGATATAACGAGGATTTGCAAAATATTAGAGTCAATAACCTAATAAAAGAGAAGGAAAACGGCCAAAACAGTCATGAATCCATACAAAGTGAAGAGCGTCCAAACGGATGAAATACTTTACAAAATGAGGAGCCAACACTCAAATCCAACAATTATAGTCCTAGGATATCTTCAAAAATGTTTGGATGATATTTGGCATTTTTCGAAAAATTGATCAAATTTGACCAAAATCGCAATACATAATCCACGGTTTTTTGATAAAATGGCTCCCGAGTAAAAACCGCTCATATTTTGGTGGTAGTATTTAATTATGATGTAACGAGGATTTCCAAAATATTATTAGAGTCAACAACCTAATAACAGACAAGGAAAACGGCCAAAAACGGTCATAAATCCATACAAAGTGACAAGCGTCGAAACGGAAGAAATACTTCACAAAATGAGGAACCAACACTCAAATCCAACAAGTATAGTCCTAGGATATTTTCAGTAATGTGTGGAGGATATTTGGAGTTTTTCGAAAAATTGATCAAATTTGACCAATATCGCAGTAAATAATCCACGGTCTTTCGATAAAATGCTTACCCAGCAAAAACACCTCAAATTTTTGTGGTAGTCTCTAAGTATGATATAATGAGGATTTGCAAAATATTAGAGTAAAAAACCTAAGAAAAGACTAGGCAAACAACCAAAGCGGTCAAAAATCCATACAATGTGACGAGCGTCGAAACGGAAGAAATAATTCACAAAATGAGGAACCAACACTCAAATCCAACAAGTATAGTCCTAGGATATGTTCATTAATGTTTGGAGGATATTTGGCGTTTTTCGAAAAATTGATCCAATTTGACCAAAATCGCAGTACATAATCCACGGTTTTTCGATAAAATGGCCCGGAGCAAAAAATGCTCAATTTTTTGTGGTAGTCTCTAAGCATGATATAATGAGGGTTTGCAAAATATTAGAGTAAAAAACCTAATAAAAGACAAGGAAAACTGCCTAAACGGTCATAAATCCATACAAAGTTACGAGCATCGAAATGGATGAAATACTTTACAAAATGAGGAACCAACACTCAAATCCAACAATTATAGTCCTAGGATATCTTCAATAATGTTTTGAGGATAGTTGGCGTTTTTCGAAAAATTGATTAAATTTGACCCGAATCATAGTACATAATCCACAGTTTTTCGATAAAATGGCTACAGAGCAAAAAAGCCTCAAATTTTTGTAGTAGTCTCTAAGTATAATATAATGAGGATTTAGTAAATATTAGAGTAAAAAACCTAAGAAAATACCAGGAAAACGGCCAAAGTAGTGGTCATAAATCCATACAAAGTGACGAGCGTCCAAACGGAAGAAATATTTCACCAAATGAGGAACCAACACTCATATCCAACAAGTATAGTCCTAGTATATCTTCAATAATGTTTGGAGGATATTTGGCGTTTTTCGAAAAATTGATCAAATTTGACCAAAATCGTAGTACTAATCCACTGTTTTTCGATAAAATGGATTCGGAGAAAAAACAACTCAAATTTTGGTGGTAGTCTTTAAATTTGATATAATCAGAATTTGCAAAATATTAGAGTTAAAAACTTAATAAAAGACAAGGAAAACGGCCAAAACGGTCATAAATCCATACAAAGTGACAAGGGTCGAAACGGGTGAAGTATTGTACAAAATGAGGAACCAACACTCAAATCCAACAATTATAGCCTAGGATATCTTCAATAATGTTTTGAGGATAGTTGGTCTTTTTCGAGAAATTAATTGAATTTGACCAAAATCGTTGTACACAATCCACGGTTTTCCGATAAAATGGCTACGGAGCAAATATATCTCAAATTTTTGTGGTACTCTCTAAGTATGATATAATGAGGATTCGAAAAATATTAAAGTAAAAACCTAAGAAAAGACAATGAAAACGGCGAAAGCGATCATAAATCCATACAAAGTGACGAGCCTCCAAACGGATGAAATACTTCACCAAGTGAGGAACCAACACTCAAAACCAACAAGTATAGTCCTAGAATATCTTCAGTAATGTTTGGAGGATGTTTGGTGTTTTTCGAAAATTTGATCAAATTTGAATAAAATCGTAATACATAATCAACGGTTTTTCGATAAAATGGCTCCGGAACAAATACCGCTCAAATTTTGGTTGTTGTGTGTAAGTATGATATAACGAGGATATGCAAAATATTAGAGTCAATAACCTAATAAAAGACTAGGAAAACGAACAAAATGGTCATAAATCCATACATAGTGACGAGCGTCGAAACGGAAGAAATACTTCAAAAAATGAGGAATCAACACTCAATTCCAAAAGTATAGTCCTAGGATTCCTTCAGTAATGTTTGGAGGATATTTGGCGTTTTTCGAAAACTTGATCAAATTTGACCAAAATCGCAGTACAAAATCCACGGTTTTTCGATAGAATGGCTACGCAGCAAAAGCACCTCAAATTTGTGTGCTACTCTCTGAGTATGATATAATGTGGATTTGCAAAATATTAGAGTAAAAACCTAAGAAAAGACAAGGCAAACAGCCAAGGCGGTCATAAATCCATACAAAGTGACGAGGGTCCAAACGGATGAAATACTTTACAAAATGAGGAAACAACTGTAACAGCCCGAACCACCGTCCGTCGCAACACAACCCAATAAGATGGGTAGTCACCTACTAGGCCCATATATCCT
>JBBYHQ010013864.1:0-34992 GCA_038382645.1 Spergularia azorica | reverse complement strand
TGGTATCCTGGCAAATATATCATGCACATCTGGTTCAACTAGGACGTTCATTTTTTCTTCGTAATACAAATAAGAAGTAACCTACAAACCCAAAAGAGAAACCTGATTTACAAATGAACTTTGATGATAAACAAGTGTTTCATAAACTAGCCATCCAACACAACTGAGCCATATAAGAAACCTAAGAACCCATTTTTGTTTAATTTGATTTTAGACAATGAATCCAATATTGCAGGGCCTCTTAGGCTGCATTGCGGTAATGAGACATTAGGACTCTTAACCAAGCAGCATAAGAGTTAAATACCAATCAAAAGAAAATTGCTACACATCTCAATGAGGTCACTATGAGCCAGCGCTATAAGAAACCAAAGCTCTACCAAGGGCAGCATGCACACAGAGCACTATGTCCTAAATCATTTACCATTACGTGCTGAACAAGAAGATACAGAGGCCTCTTATCCTAGTTTCCTCTCCCTCTGCAGCTGTCACAATATATGGATGACTTCCCTTTAGCTAGATAGAATAATTCTACACACACACAAACACACAGCAACAACAACAACAACAACAACAACAACAATGTACCTCTTTTGCCTGTTCCATGAGCTCTGGGCCCAGCTTCTTTAACAAGAGGACAGTCTTTGGTGTGGATTTCCACATAAGCATCTGCTGCTGCGTACTTGGATGAGTGAACGCGAGTGAGGATTCAGTCACCTTTTCTCGTGTACAAGAAAAGCCATCTGTACGAACTAGGAACATCTCAGCTTTTTTTCTTGATTGTATTCTCACCACACCAGTAGCAGACGCACACATATTTTCTCCAACTACGTCCACATCCCGATTTCTTGAAACTTGAGATACATGTCCATTGTTCTTCTGATCTGACGGCATACTTCTCGAATTGGTCTCTTTGCCAACAGAAATAGTGCTCGCACCAGATGAGACAGTATTTCTCATTACAGGAGTCTGGTCTCCATTTATAATGGTGCTAGAAGACTTATGATCTTTGTGAGGCACAGCTGTACCATTTTTGTTGCCAAAACTTTTTGGTTGATCAAGTAAAGAGAGATCGTTGCTTTGAGATGATCCATTTGAGTTTCCTTTTCCGGTCAAAACTGAAATAGAATCTTTCTTAATTTCCTCGGAGATTACATTTGTACTCCTGTGCGTTTCGTTAGGAGAAGGAATCAACATTGACCTCCTCCGTCGAGAACTTACAAATGTAGAAGGAGAAATTTTTCTACTTTTAAAAAAACTCGACATCTCTTTCTTGGACAAGACATTGTTGGGAGGGACCTGGGCTTTGAAAGGATTAATTGCACTTGCAGAATATGCTTGCAACCTGTGATTAGCATCAACTGCTGGCGAAAATTCACTCTCTCTATTGGTTTCCGGAATAAGCTTTCCATTGACAACTGATTCCTGAATGTGAACCACCCCATTTGGAGCACATAATTGTTCAGTTGCCTTTACAGGCGAAGTATATCTATTATCCGACTTTTTCTCTGTAGCGACACTTGGAGACACATCAGTGGAAGTCATTCCTTCTACTTCTTGGGCTGAAGTTCCATTTGGAGCAATCAAATTGCTGGTAGCAACCTGCGACTCACATCGGACCACATACTGCCTCCACCTCGAGACCATAGATGATGTTCTCCACACACCTTCTTTGCTATGCAGGTAGACAGGCCTCCTGCTGGGGTCAGAAACCAAAGAAGCAAACTTCTCCACCTGCTCAACAGAAGGCACAGTTCCAATCTCAACTGGAAACTTAAACAGCTCAACCTTTCCAGATTTAACAGCATCATCTATTGCAGCTTGATAGAAGTTGTCTTTCACAGTCTCTGCTCTAATATCCACAATTGTACGGAAGCCCTTATCCAATAACCACTTCAAACCTTCTTCGGTTACCTGACCGCCCTTCCAGAAGGATGCCTCAGAGTCCGCAGGTTCATAATTTTCTTTGCCGCTAGAAATAGATACTGGAGCCCAATTGGCAAACACCATGTGACTAGGGGAATCATCTCCTCTTGAAAAGCCCAAATCGTAGCACACGTTCTTCAGGCGTTGAAGTTTCCTCCATACATCATGGCTAGAACTATCTCCGGGAGTCAAATAATTTTCCAGAGCCACATGCAAGCTTTCGCAACACCTTTTGATCTCACTCCTAAACATTGCGAGTGGTGGAAGATTGTCCTCCATAGTATTCATCTCTTCAACACGAAAGGATGACATAATGGATGACCTTCCAGATAGCACATCTTGCCGCCCTTTGTTCAAGAGAGATATCATACATCCAAGAACTGATACTATTTTATTTTCCAGGACCTCGGAAGAAAAATCATATGACACTGTACATTCACCAGTGACTGGATCACAAAGTGTGTTCATCAATGTAGTATGTAAATGTTCAGCAGCTCTAAATACTCTACAGTAAGCTTCTACTTCAGCAATATCTCCAGGGACAGGACCAATCCACCGCTGCCGTGTCACATCATGAGGTTGATAGGTCTGTCAACCAATGGCGAGTAGCGTCATGTTTAGTTGAACAAGATCCAATCCATTTTGACATAGAGTAGACGTGCCACATGAATATAATGAATTACAAAACATCTAACAGTCCTTTGCAGAGAAACAGTTTTTAAAAAATTTAAGTCGGTGGTATACACAGTGATCCAGACATAGCTAACACATACTCAAGCCAGCAACAAACAGTATAAACAATTACGATAATCCATTTATTAAGGGAGATACGAAGAATGTTCCAAAAAGGCGTATCAAGCTGCCAGTGGACAAAGATGAAGGAAGCCAACCGTCCAAAGCTTCTAATAACAATGGAGCTCTCCAACAATGATAACAAAGCCTCTTCAACAATACTGATTGCTCAAAAAAATCACCGTTTTTGATGAAAAACGACCAACTTACAAGTTAACCTAGCTTCTCTCAACCCCTCCCATCAAAACAAGATTTGAACACTAATTTTCCTGAAAATATAGCCCCAATCTAAACTTCCAGTTTCATCAAAAATTATCTAAATCACTGTATTTCAGTTACCAAAACCCCCTCAAAGAGCATCATTGGGTCGGAATTAACGCATAGAAGGGCCAGACCAAAATCTGCTCTTTCCATTGCGATAAGGGCCATCATACCACAATCTGCTCTTTCATACAATTTTGTATATGATCATAAAGAAGCCAACTTTTTCGAACCATGATCAGACAAAACACAAACAAGTTACTCAACTGCTCAGAATAATGACAGGTAAACCAAACTGTACTAAATCACAACTTCCAATAGCAAAAATCTCTACACTACTACTACATAATCAAACATCATGCTTCAAAATTTCCAAAACACAATGAAATAAAACAAAACAATAACCAAATTAAACATAACAAAACGTGAAGAACACACGAAAACCTGAGAAACAAAACCCAAATTGAGAGTAAAAGGACTCGAAAACTCGGCCGAAACCACAAACTTAAGCCGGCGGAGTTCCTTCCTCTGCAAACTTAACCCAAACCCACCATCAAACACCTTGTGGGCATGCCTAAATTCAGTGAATTTGGAATACCCATGAGGGTAAAATGGGAAATAAGGCGCTGCTGTACTAGTAGTAGTAGTAGCAACTGAAGAGTAGTGGTTCATTTCTTCTGATCACCACCACCACCACCCAACATTTACAAACAAACCCACCACCATATAATATCAAAAGATTCAATCTTTTTCACTTAAAAGTGTTTTAATCAAGATTTTGTGCAGGATTAATTGGGTGATTAAGTGAAAAGTGGGTATAATTGAGGTGGGAGGAGAGAGAAAAGAGATGCAAAGGGTGTGGGTGAGGTTTAGGAGGGAAAGGTGGTGGATTTTTTGGTGTCAATTTTGATGGGGTTATGATGCTCATTTTGTTTTTGTTTTTTGGTTTGTAGCTTGTTTATAAAGTTTCTTTTGCTGTTGTTGTATTATCCAAAAGATTGGAAATTGTCTGGTGAAGATTATCAGAGTAGACCAGACGAATCATCTGAGTTTTGATGTTGATGTTTGAATTTTGGATAAAAATTGTCAGCAGCAAAATTCAGATTAGAATAGAACACTGACCGTCAGATTACTGTGGATTTTTTGCTGGTGTGCGTGTAGAGTTACTGTGAATTTGTTAGAGTCTGATCGTTGGACCTGTAATGTGGTCTTGATCGCTGTTGGATCTCGTCCTTGGGGGTTCGGCCGTTTGGGCCTTGAGCACCTCCGCTGTGCTCGCTATGACGTCGAGTTGGCGACAGGGAAAGACTTGAAATACTTATTGTCGGGTTATGACTGTTACACTTGTTGTTAAGAAGTCCAAGGGATTTTTAGTGGGTGTTCCTTAACAAAGAGTTGGGTCAATTTAGGATGTAGCCTAGGTGCATGAGTGGATCGTGAATTCTCTAAGAACGGATAAATTGAATAGAGAATTCATCATTTGACTATGCGAGAGTAGATTGTTGGTTTGGCCAAGTATTGAAATAACATTATTAATAAGATGTGACAAAAGTTGACACGGTAAATAGGTGGGAATTTTCTTAATTGTTTAACAGCTACTCATCAGATTGGGTTTTTGATTCACACGTCTTGTGTTGTTAACCTCTAGCTACAAAAACTCAGCGACCACTCATCCAACACAGAGAGTTCCAATATATCATCAAACATGTGAGCATTACTATATACTCCGTAAAAGTTGAGTTCTACTTTCACCTCCGATTTTGCAACCCAACTTTCAATTGTTTCACCCATCTGAAAACCATGGGGATCCAATTCCCAAAACTTGCAAACATAAAACGCTGATTAGTTGGCAATATTTGCGCAGTTCCCGGATTTGACAAGTGATTCTCTTGGAACTAAATTTGCCCCTGATCAAACAATTGTGTAGAAAAAAGGTTCTTCTAAATCTTCATCCATCAGGTGAACCGGACAAACCCTTTTCAACCATTTTGATTAGAGTTGACAAAGATCTATTCCAGTGTTATGTTGATCCATCCATCTCCGGACGCTCTTATATAACGTTGATCGCTTCTTGCATCACCAACATCAAGATCATTGCTAGATTGTTCTCCAAGCATTGTTTGCTAAAAGTTTGGGAGTATAGGAGCCTGTATTAGTTAATGTTGTTACTACAAAATCTTTTGTTCACCCTCCTTTCGGTTGTAGTTGACAAGAAGTACTATACAGTGCCAATACAAATATGGGAGGGGTGAGGATATCAATCAGGTTTTAATTGCTTTTCACGCCATCAGAATCCAATTCATTAGTCGAACCTCTGATTCATCAACGGTATGTGTAAGCTGGTTCCCACTGTGTCAAAATCCCCAGGAACATCTCAAGCAGGTTGCTGTGGTGGCTGGTGAAACATGCTGTGCTTCTGAAAGATGAGAATAATTCATGTCATGCTACTTCGAACTCTGTCTATTATCATTTGTCTGCCAGAGAGATCTTCTTCATAACCAACCAACTGCATTTCCAACACAGAGAACACAAGTTAGCATCATCAGATATAGTCTAAAGTGGAAGGTGATCGTCAATTCAAGATTAGCTAGCATTGGTGAATGCATAAACTTAGGTTGAACACCATCAACAGATAAGTTAGAAAATTGCCAATAAACACAAAAATCAGGTTTTGTCAGAATCCAGACCTGAGATTCCGTCTGTGTTTCACTAAAAACATCATGGATGCCTGTCTTCGGATCTCTAGACCCATTTTGAGGGTCGTCCTTCCCCTTTCCTAGACTGCGTTTATTTGAAAAGTGAGTCAGAGCAAGATTACACAAGCTTAACAGCCAAACAGAAAGGCTGTGTGCATGCTCAGGCTAAAATTCTGATCTGGTGACTAATGTACAGAATTTTTCTGGCCAAATAGCATCCAAGGAAATAGGAATATAAATCTGTAGAACTAAAAATACTAATGAATGGAAATATGACTTAAAATGTAGAAAATTACCTTTGTAGCCAATGTGCAGAAGGCCCAAAGGAAGAGTGAGAACCTGTATTATCTCTACTTATGACCGGACAATTAGAAGAGAATAACTATTATGTCATCAAGGCTAAACAGAGTAGAACATAAAAATACAATGTATCTGACATAAAAAAGATTTGTCAAACAAAGGATACACTTTTCTCACAGGGTCTACCAACTGGCAATTCCAAGTCCTGAATCTGTCATCCAGAAGACAATATACAGATTTATAAGTGACTGTCATGTTATAAATCAATCAACAAAAGCACGGCAGCCTCAACAGTATGCGATGTATATTGCCAGAGGCATAAGACTTGTTATTTTTAGTGTAAGAATACCTGGCAAGCCACATCTCAAAATAATTACAATAAACTACATGAGCTTTAAATTTCAAAACTGAACACTCATGTACCTTGCTTGTTTCCTCCAATAAATCTTCTATAGCAGCAGCTACATCAGGGTGCCCAACTTCTTTAATAGTTTTATGGGACTCAGTAGCACTCAACTCATTCTTTACCTGATTCAAGTCACTATCTGATTCCAACAACCTTAACCTTTTACTCGAACGCTCACTTGTTGCCTTTCTCAGGTCCTGGGACTCACCTGAGACCTGTGTAGAATTATCCATAGAGATAAATTTAGCCGCTTGTGTAGGATTCTGCGTCACCGTACACACCCCAGCCTGGGGATCATGTGGCCCTTCTTCTGGGTAGAAGTTATCTAGCGCAACAACTTCACCCTGCACAGCGATCGAATGGCATAGATAATACATCATGTTTCTTGTCAAAAAAAAAAAAAAATCATGTTCAGCATTATCCAGAAGGGCACAAATGATTGAAAAATAGCTAAATATGGACGGATCCTGGATAAATACCTTACTGACACACTCATAAAGCCATTCACATCTAACAGGGTGTATGCCCCATTTGCAGGCAGCCTCATACTTGGGACCATTAGCAAACTTACATAACAGATGAGTAACCTTCTTGGTCAGTTTATCCCCAAATTTAACACCAAGGACAAAGCACAAATTGCGCAGCAGCAATCGCTCCTTGTCTGGATATTGTGACACACAGAACCGCACTCTCTCAAAACCAGGTATAGGGATCTGGCAGGGAAGTGGAGAATAAAGTATATGACTGCAAACATCAAGCAAGCATCCTTCCTGCAAGACAAGATCACATTTTAACTTAATGGGATCTCCAGTAAGCTAAACCAGTGCCATAGCAAAGAAAAAGTCATCAGTGGCTTGTGTGTTCCACTATCAGCTGACCAAATACTAACAAAAATTAGGACAAACAGACAAAGTCTACTTTCTTTATTTGTTATAATTTCCTCGGAACATGTACTCTTAACCTGCTTATGTGTTCATATCACACAACTTTACTAGTCAGGCTGAATCACGTACGCGTCAACAATACATTGCAGCATTTTTGTCTGACAGGAGCTTGTGCTCATTCAGCCTGATTTTTCTTAAAAGATTACATTCGAGAACAGTCAGACCAACATGGTGTCTAATTACCTCATTGCTACCAAGTGACAACAACAACATTGCCGCAACGCATCTACGATAAGGTAAGGTGAGGCTGGAATACAACTCTTTAAATAAACAAACTTATCTCCAGTAAACTGAATCCAGTAGATGAAAAGAATACAAGTAAAATCTCAACAGAATTTTAGCAGGATGCATGCTACAAGAAAATAGAGTCATCCCCGTAGCTAACACTTGCAAAGAGGCCCAATTCAGTTGCGTGGAGACAACTTCAGAAAACACCCTCTGCTTTAGCCCACAAAGAACATAGATAAAACAACACAGCCTGATAGATACAGCAGAAGCCAGAAAGCACCTAAATTGAGCCTGATCCATGATATACTTTCAATTTTTTGCCTCTTGCAAGGCTCCTAACTACACTTGATTGAAGGTGGTCAGATATGAAATTTCAAAGAGGTTGTTGTCATGAGCCTGTGACAGGAGACCATAAATAGACGCTACAGCTATTACTCACAACTCACAGGTCACGAGCTCATAAACAGGATGAAAATTACCATAAACAAATAAACATAGCAGCAGGTAGATCAGAAAAATATATTCAGCTTTATCGTTCAGAGGAATATTAAACAAAAATCATACTTTTAAGCATGCCTTAATCCAGTGCGTTGACACATAAAAAGACTGGGAACTTCTGGACGGTCTAGGAATCACTCCATGGCATTCAACAATGAAGTCCACACCCATTGTGACATGAGCATCTACTACCTCACCACCGCCTTCACTTATCCACTGGACAACTTCATCACTCTAGCCATCCAATAAAAAATGAAACATCAAATAATAGGAGTAATCAGCATCATAAAGTTACTGAGATAAGTTTATGCTAATGATCTAAATCACCACTCAGGACTGGTTCTTTTCAATAAATTCAACAGTACGAGATTCTTCCAAAAAATAAATAAATAAACTATCTATGATCTTTGATTGTAGCCAACAAAGTTCATGCATTAACATACTATTTATTATGTTTTGACAAAGCCGGCAGCTTCAGCCCTTCAAGTCACAGAATGGAGCTTGAAGACCACTGTTTCTTGTCACCGTAGCGATCATATTGCAAACAACTATCCCGTATTTTTTATCCCAAAGAGCAGGTTTCAGAAGACTATGGAATTAAATAGATAAACCTCTTCTGAGAAAGAACACTCAGCCAACCACAAAAGTAAAATATGCTCACGGAGTAGTGGGACATATATGAAAGCCAGTGAACAGGCAACATAATACTACCCAAAAAGTAAGAACCAACCAAATGACCTCTACGTACATGGGAAAGTAAATAAACAAGAATCAATTGGAGAGAAATGGCTAAAGTTTCATAAAAAGGTCAAAATCTTGCTTTACTCGCCATTTTCTTTCACCAAATCCTGAAGTCTAATGCCCAAACAACTTGGAAAGTACAGTGTACACGCAACAAAAATCTAAAAGAAAAAGTAACTTACCTTGTCTTTGGGAAAAGAATGAGAGAAATGAAATATTTTCTGTGCAAACACTTTCGACAACTTCCCATGTTGTGAAGCACTAGGCTGGATCTTCTGTTCACTAGTGTATTTGCTGTTTGCAGCAGAAAAACTTTTACTCTGTGAAGAGTTCCTTGTTTCTTCTACAGATAAACTACCACTCCTACGGGTATCCACCAAGTCATCTCTAACTTCCTCCATTGGCATCCTAGTTCCAGCATTTGCAGCTTCAGATGTCAAATCAGTTGCTTGATCCACTTGCAAACTGCTGCTCACGCCAGGAACTGAAGCTTTAAATGACAAAGACAGTGCATCTGTATGGCGCAAACAATGAAAAGGAAGAAAGTATAAGTTCCTCCCCAAAATTAATCAGATAGCTTATAGGCACTAGTTGTAGCTGAAAAGTTGGAGATACCTTTAGGAAGAAGTATATCATGAGCTAGGTGCTTCTGGACAACAGGGACCTCTTTCTTTTCACGATCACAATCCTCAAGCCAGATGCGCTTGACAATGCGTATGACCCCAAGAGCGGCCAAGCCTCTTAGTTCCCGCTTTTCACTGCCAACGTTCGGTGTTATTAGCACTACCAAAACCAGAGTTCCATAGTTCATCATCATTATAGTTCCCCCTAAAGAGACTCCCCGTCCGAGTGGGTATATGAGTACCAACATACTGACATAGATACGTTTGAAACAAACAATAACCGTAGAGAAGAAATACAAGAAGATTATGAATCAATCAGTAGATTCGTCCTGAATATGTTAACAATTCAAAAGAGGCACACTAGGCAACATGCAAGCTTACTCGTCATCCTAATCTTGTCTTGATATGGCTATTAATCATCACAGTGGAAAGAGATAAGGAAACTCTTGAAATCTCAACGTTCAAACTAAGATCATTTAAAAAGATTCAAGACAAGCACAGAAGATAGTTACAAGGCCTTCTCTTTTGAAAAGAAACTTTGCTGAAGTGAGCTCTATTGAACTGTGTTGACTCCACCGGATTGATTATTCAAGTTAATCGATTACCACATATAACCCAGAAATATTCAATATAAGTGGTCGTTTGGTTGACAAGAAAAATCACGGGAATTCAAAAATCCCATGAATTGAAATTTTTGGAGTTGTTTGGTTGCCTAAAATCATAGGAATTGAGAATTCATGGGATTTTCCAATTCCTACAAAATGGAGGAATTGACTTACTTAGCCCCCCTGGTAATTGGAAATTCCTGTGGAATTACAATACCTACATGTAACCAAACAATTTTGAGAAATTCATGTGAATTGGTACAACCTGTGAAGTGGAACTTCATGGGCATTCAAAATTACCATATGCAACCAAACGACCACTAAGACTCGTTGCGCCTTAAGGAAATGTGCTACGAGAGCTATTTAACAATACATAACTATTTAAGTGGGACATTGCAGGTGAAATCAATTGGAAAAGTAAGTCGCGAGCTGAACTGAATTTGCTCAATCAAAATGAACAGAGCCAAAATTTTATTTGGTACTTGAGAGTCTAAAAAAGAGATTGAGCACATTAGTAGACTAGACGACTGATAAATATCCTATGGATAGGGCAGTGACACCAATTAAATGTTACCTTTAGGATGCAAAGAGAGTAAACTATCTAACTACATACGGGAAAAAAGGACAAATTGGGCAGGGAAAAGAAAAGCTGAGAAACTTACATATCAGATGGTGCTCCAACAACTATATGCGTCAACCTCTCGTTACAAAACATGTAGCGTGAGCCTCCACCTCTGCGCACCATGCCTAAAAGTGTCCTTGAATCAGACATATTAAAACCAACGAGATAAATTTTGCAATCTGAGAGGTATAAGTCATTGTCATCAGCTTCTGAGTCATCTGCAATGCAGCCTTCAAGCTCTTTATCATTTTGAGGCAGATCAGGGGCTCCTCCCTTTCCCTCCTCGACAGAGGCTGAGATGTCCACAAAGGAGATATTTGAAATGTTTTGAGAAAGCGCAACATCCAGATCAGGTTCCATATCATTCCCCACAGATGGAATAGCGTGCAAAGATGAATCTGTGGCTGCTGATGACATCGCAGATTGTGATTTTCTCAGATTTCTGTCCTGACCAGATTTGACCATTTGTTTCTTTCTGTTGGCAGACACGACAGATAGAGAACCACTCTGAGGTGGATAAGCCTCCTCATCAAGACAAACTGTCGATCAGAAAGCATGTGATAGTTGATTTAGGAATGCTCAGGGACTGAAGGGTAATACATATACAAATTTATAAGGAAGGAAAGAAACTTAATATACCTCTTCTTGCAACTGACTGATCAAACCATCTTCGATTAACAATAGAGATGGTCCCCCATCTCTGAGCAACTTTGAATTTGTCACCTTCCGCAACTTGTACACAGTTAAGGGCAAAACATACCAACTAAGCACCATCATAAATTTAGACACACCCATGTAAAAAAGAAGTTACAGATGTCCTTTAAAAATCACTATAACTCTCTCAAGCATGAAGGGAAGCGATCCATACATCTTCGCATTGACAAAATTCAAGATTCACAGACAAAGAAGCTCATATAATAATTTCTAACAGCAAAGTCCTCTACGTTAGGACCATGATTATAATTTCTTGGGAAGTCTAGAGAAAATGCCAAAGTACCCATAAAGAGCAAACAAGAGTTTGTGACTTGTGAGTATGATAAAGAAAACAACTGGAGAAAAAAACTTAAGAGGCTTAAGGCTAAGATTTCGCAGTTAAAACCATGCCACTAAAAAGAAATTGCAAACTGAATTCGTTTGGCCTTAAATGTGATTGAAAGCATATTTACAGATGGCCTATGGCCCAGCAGCAGAGTCCTAAGTATGTCAACACAGTAATGAAAGATACATAAACATAGAAAATAAATTTTAATGAAGAACTAAAAGATATTAAGGATATTTCACAAATGAGATGTGTGCAATTTTTGGTCAATTCAGCTGAGTACTTCCCGCCATTCTGTATGATAAGCTTCTCCATCTCCTTGCGCTCATCTGAACGTTATGCATAGGGATCAAAAAAAAAAAAAAAAAGGTGGTGAAACTTTACTCACAGAGGTGTCTAAACCGGGATCCAAACAGAATATTATAATTGAATAGCAGGCCAACCTGCTGGGAATCTAGTAACAGAAATAATCAACCCCAAAAATGGAGGGACTCGATATGATTCCAGCGGAACAACACGATGCTCGATCCAACACTGATTTAACCAATTAATGGTGACAATATGCTTTTTCGTACTGGCAGCCCACTGCAGTAAAAACAATTGTCGACAAGAACAGGAAAACATTGCAATATATCAGCAGTCAAATAAGCTTTATGTGCCATAGCTGAACAACAAGAGGATAACAATGACACCACTTTAGTAACATCTATAAAGAATAAGGTCCAAATTTTCAAAGAGGACCCTCAACAGAATTATGTAAAAGTCTAGAATGCAATTCCACAAGCAACTAGAAGAGACTGCAAAAACCTTGTACTTTCCAGCCATCACGCTCTTCACAATAACAAAGCTAACATCAAAGGATGCCCTAGATTCAAAGCTTCCACTCATAGCCATGACTAGCTTTCCTATTCTTTCCTGCAAAATGTTATTAGACAAATCATGTGACTGTCCAAAATATAAAATTTAGAGGGAAAAAAAATAAACACCTCAAGTATGGATAGTTCTCATGCGAAAGTAAATGATAATGTCCACACAAATTACCAGGGTTAAATTCAAGCATACAACTGTTCTAGAACGTTCCAGATATAAAAATTATCAACAGATATGCAGAGAGAATTACATATCTTAGCTGGTTACTGAAAAGAATGCATAAAATCCAAGCGTGAATGAATTTATGAAGTTCCTAGTAGAGCAAAATGGATCATTCAATGAAAATGGAAAAGGATTGTATTATATGAGGTTATCTACATTTCTTGTTCATCATTCCGCATCTGCTGCTACAGTTCAAACAAGCTTGAAATTTAGGGCCACAATTTCAAATCATATAGATGGGTTCGATGCAAAATTTCACAACTTTTTCAAAAAGAAAACTGACATCACTAGGGGAACATTTTATATTGAAAAAGAAATTTGGATAGACAAAAAGGGCCATTACAAAATGACAAGTGCACAAGGAATCCTTTTGCCAAAGACCAAACCTTTAGATACTAAGAAGTTAGAAGTCATTGCTCGAGTGCATTGTTGGTAAATCTATCATACAAGCCGTTTCTTGTAACGGAACAACTTATATGAACAGCCAGCACCATTGACTCACGCCATACAGTCAGACAACTTCTGCCACTCAACTGATCAAGAGTCATCACAAAACAGATATTCTTCACACGTTTCTTTTAACAGAAAAAGCAAACCGTAAGGCCAAGACTCAGCCTCATTTTATGTATGCACCACAACCCTCTTGTTCATATATATTGAAGTTTTGTTTCCTTAAAGCTTGATTGAGTTTGATAAAGCACAGTCTCATCAAATTTACGTGATAATCATATATCTAACTTTATTCAAAAATTGTCATATTATCTTTACCATTTTCACCAAAAGTTCCCAAGAAAAATGATACATACGTGATTATAATTAGTAATGAGACATTTAAGATAGAATTAAACTTGTGTATACCCCTGAATAATTACCCTTTCACCTGTACCAAAGCCAGACGCAAGCACTTTGACCCCATCCATTGCAAGACAGCAGACATATCCTAGCTTAGGGAGCGGTCGCCTCTCCTTTGCACAGGAAAGAACACATTGAGGACCTGGCAATAGAAGTTTTTTCAGGAAATTTAATAATGATGAGAGTTTTACTCTAAAAGATAACAGATACAACATTGAGAGCAACAAAGCACAGCAATAATACTTGCTCGAGATGTCCCGTTAGAGTAAATCCAATCATCTGACTAAAACATGTAAAAAAGACTAAGACATATTTGTTTGAACACATTAGAAGAAAAGCTATATCTTTGATACATCTTCCTCGGAAACCTCCATGGGGTTTCATGGAGGAGAGTTGAAATGCTTATGCATTTCAGAGATAAACAAAGAAGAAAGAAACATCCGAATGGAACTAGCAAGTGATGAAAAGTGAAAACAAAAATGAGCAACGAGAATGGCCCTTCAGACTGTCATTTAGTCAATGCTTGAGATCAACAACCAATTGGAATTGCCACCCGATAGTTGGACCTCCTACACACATGATTGATGGCTATGAAACTGAGAGTCTAAGACAAACAAGGTTAATTTAAACCAAGCAAATGTCCATATATACAAGCAATACCATATTCATAGACTTCTTTACATCATAGTACAAGGACAATAGCACGAAATCAAAGGGATGGACAGTAGGTAACGAAATCGACACTGAATAACTTCTAACACCAAAGGATCTGGTTCATTCATTCAAAAAATAAATAAAAAACAAGAAGAAGAATATCCTTAGCTTGGTTTGAATGTCGGAACCTCATATTCATCGCAAACTATATCAACTAACGAGTATCTCTCCTAACAACTCCATACGGCACCTGCCTATCATCTATGGACAATCCCCTTCAAAATGGTCCAATATGTTCACAATCGAGCAGAAATCGAAATAGAATGAAATATTAAACACATAACTTCCCCATCAAGTCAACCAACAAAAGGAGTGTTAGTCAAACAGACAGTTGCCCCAAACAAGCGTCACAATCCTAAAACCAATAGACAACACGGTGGGAATTGGGAAGGTGGACTACCTCACAATCCTAACTCCGAAATTACCGGTCTCGGATGTATCTTCTCACTCACACTCACATTGGCGATCCTAACATCCTTACTAAACCTAAATCTATCGGCAATTTGCTAAAGCTTCTACGATACGACTCCAAAATTAAACCTACGCATATCATTTTAAGTCACTAAAATGAAAATTAACAACAGGAAAACGCAGAAATTACCGAGTAAATTGCATCCTTTAGCTCTCAAAACGTCGAATTTCTCCTGCACAAAACCATAAAAAAGCACAAATTAAGGATTATTCAAAAACAATTGAAAGGGGGAGAAAATCGCACGAGAAAAAAAAAACCTAGAAAGGGAGAAACTGACGTGGAGGTCGGAGGAAATGACGTGGAAATCATCGGGAGAATTACGGGAAGGATCACAGCAAGGAAAGACGTCGGCGCCGTTAAGTTTGAGAGCATCGTGAAGGGCGTCGTAAAGTTCCGGCGGGACTAAATTCCGCGACATGAACACATTCGCGCCTTTGAACGCCTTCGTATTCATCTTCCTCTTCTTCGAATTAATTTGGGGGGGAAAGTTGAAGGACTTGACTACTTGAGTTGGGAAAGGCGGGAAAATATTGTGAGGAGTGAGCTACTGGAATTCTGGGATGAAGGATTGTCAATTTGTGTGTTCTGGGCCGTGGTGAGAGAAAAAATGCGTATTCATTTATTCGGGGTCGAAGAATTTTTAGCTAGTACCTTTGGAATCGGAGTTAATAACCAGTTTACGAATCACTCTATTTGGTATCGATTTTGAGTTGTAATTGTCCGAGACCAAAAACGAACGCATTACCCAATCTATTGATTTGAGGTTGTGTTTTCAAAATCAGTTTTGGATGATTGAGAACAAAACTCAACAAGCTAGCCGATGGCGCGATGGAGTTTTCAAAACAGAGAGTAAATTAAGCGGAGATTCTATAATTGCTACAGAAGCTTTGAAGACATTGTATAAAGCTAAATCTTCGCATGTTAATTGTGATGTTTTTAACCGTTATCAAGAACAATCGATGTTCGGTTGTGGAGTGGTACTCGGTAGCAATAGAGATGGAGGGTGCCTACAACACATGGAAGCTGTTACAATAAAAGTGTGGTGAAAACGTAAAAAGTTAAATGCTCTGAGAATATCGAACACAGCCCTGTAAAGACATGACCACCAAGGTCATCTTTTAGGGTCAAACAGGCCAGATGACCGGATGATCAACTATCCGTTTTCCGGTACCAAGTATTCATGTATGAACGAACCTCAATTAAGCAACTACAGATCTCTATGCTGCCTATAGCTGATGGTGTACTATATTGATATCTGACTAGAGGACAGATATTTACAAAATTGGCAAGAGAAAACCCTGCGGAACAAATGCGCGCAAGAAGAAAATTGCTATGGATCAAAGAATCAAACTCGTTACACAAGCATGCTCAACATATCAATGATCTACAAAGCCCGTCATATCATGTCAGGGGCTCAAACCATGCTCGAGATATCATTGACCGAAACATCAAGTCAGGGGCTCAAAGTGAAGGTCCCCATAATTTGACTTGTGGGGAGCACCCTGGAGAGAAGCTGCAGGTTGCTTGTGCTGCTTTTGTCTATCGTCTCCCTGGTGTGAAGGTAACTTCTCCGTGCGAATATGGGCATCACCAACCAAATTTTCTGCTCGTTTCTTTACCTTCTTTTTTACATCCATACCGATACCATCAAACATTCTAGTATCGGCCAGAGAGCTGTTGTTATGTGTTCCCTTCACCTTCTCTATCTTTGGTCGCTCAATTTTGGGCACACTTGTTGAGGAGGTAACAGCTGGAGCAATGTTATTCATGGGAATGAGCGCATTCCCAGCTGCATAACTTGTGGAACTGGATACCTTGTTCTGCTGAGTTGCAACAGCAAGGTTAGGATCAGCAGACACCCTCACATCCACATATTGCGACTGAGCAGCTGAATTGGATTCCGCGTGAACACCATCTTCTGTATTTGTGAGTCCCACCTTCCTCATCATTTTCTCCTGCTCCTGCACAATACAAAAAGAATATGAAAACTCGCAAATTGTCCACCAAAAGCTCACTCTTCTACGGAAACAATCAATTACACCAAAGAACCCCTAAATCTATCTCTAAGTGCTGTTGTCCATAAACCCAGTGACCAAGGCCGAACAGCATCAAGAGACACGAAATAAGTGATCTTTTAACACATTCTTGGCCAGCAAACAAAACAACGAACACATGATGAGTGAAGTATGTTTGCTAAACAGCAGTGCTCAGAAAGCAATCGAAAGCAAACACCAGCTCTATCTGACTAGTACTGATTAAATTAAAGTCCTTTTTTTAAAGTTACCAAAGATAGCTACAAACATTGTCTGAAGCTTACTCAAAGAAATTCAGCCATTGTACAAAAACTCCTAGTTCTGCTACAAATGTCCTTCCTACTTGTAGCGGCATTATGCCTATCACTCTGCTTTCACATATCACTTCAACTTTCCCCCTCCAAACCTTATCATCTGCAATCACTTAAGAACAACTTTTTCAAAAGTCAATTGAGCCTGGTTTAGACCTTTTGATCAAGGTTTTGCATTGTACTGCCACAGAAACATCTCTTAGTTCTAGGTAAAAGTTATCTGACCAGTTCTTCTGTTCGATCTATCAGCCAAATGCAAAACAGAAATACTACCCAGCTTTTCAGATCTATAGGTGTCACCAAAAGCAGGGAAGATGTAACCCTGAATTAATAGAATGGACTAAACATTGAATTCTTACTCTCGAGTTTTGACGTCTCCAGTAATAAACTGGGTGCATTAAAATCACCATGCAAAATTGTTGTTCAGCTAATTGCATCCAAACATTTAGCAAGACTTTGAAATCCGTGATATATCAACCATTAAAGATTGTTGCCTCACTAAACCAACTGAAATTTTATTTAAAAAGGGAGAAAAATCATATTTCTAGCACACATATCCATGGGCAGGATCCACCATGGTTTATGGACACAGGACACCTAACATCCCAAACGATACGGTAGGAAACCTGACATTTGTAAAACATAAAAATTACAGGCACTTAGCACATCCTACTTCACCTTACCCCCTCACCCTGAAACACAGAAATTAAAACGTGGTTTGATAAAGGTCTCCAAGTTTGTAACAAAGTTTCTTTCATCCTTAAAGAAGAGGACTTCTGTCCACTTGACTTTTGTTACTATTCCTCTTTGTTTAGTGTACTAGATTTTGTCTAGAAAATAAGCAGCCAGATTTAATGGCATCAGATCCAACGAATCCGTGTCAACAAGGTGGCTTCACCCTTATATTAGTGAGATGTACAATTCAGTGCGGAAAATTTGTTGGCAAGGAAAAGAGCATCTCTTAGCCCTCTCCCACCAAACTAAATTGGAAGTTATAACCCTATAAATAAAGATCACGAACCTCAGATTATGTGGATTGTTCTAATTTGCATCTAGTTCTCAACCAACACAACACTCTGCTTAGTAGGCAAGAAGACAATAACAAATAGGAGATCATTTTACAGCATGATGAAACACACACAGTTCTCAGGCCAACCATGTATATGCCCAGGCGGCAGACCACAACAAAAAGACACCTCAAATTATGAGCATTGCAACAGCAGATTAATGTACACTATCATCAAATTGTCTGTGCAGCAGCACCATCAAAAAGGTAGTGGAAGATCATAATGATTGACTTGTTGAAGAAATGGCACGGTATGCCAGTACTCAGTATCACAGCACTAAGGACTTATGCATCCAAAGATAAAGCAACAAAATTCAGGATATGAGGGCAAAGACTGACAGTTTAAAAGATACACATAATTCATCCACAGAAATTTAAGGCAGACAAAAAAATGAGCTTCCTCTCGTCCTAGAGTGGACCATGTTGTAAAAGTCATCTTGTACTCCCTCTATATCAGTAGGTTCTTTACACTTGGTTCAAAATTGTGAGGGGAATTCAAAAGAAGTGTAAAGAACCTAATAACAAAGAGGGAGTTGTCACTTAAGCATGTACTAAATTGGGTTTAAAAAGCCCTGGTTATGACAGACAGATATCTGTCGACATCACTTGTTTTCTGTAATAATAAGGCAAACAGCCCAGTCGAGCAGACAGGGAAAGAAAAAAAAAATAAAGGGAAAGTCAAGCTTGCAGAAAGGAGCTCCTGTTGACAGACAGCTCATCAGATGTATATATATCATCAGATGTGAATATACTAAGAGAACACTCCACCTTATTCTTCTCGTTTATTGCCCTCCTCCGTTCTTTTGCACGACAAATAGCACGTTTTATTCCATGATTGTCCATGACCCCCTTAGGCCATAGCTCCGCAAGCTGAATTACAACAAATAAATGTGATCAGACGTAACAGATATGTAAAGAGTCAGTTCCACAACATCAGTTGAAACCATTTAACAGCAAACTGCAGTCACAAATGAGTAACAGAAAACTTCGTAGGCTAGCAAATAGAATTATCTACGTCAAACCCAGCTTAGGTTAAATTAAAGCTTACATGAACGATGTTATAATATACAAGATTCTATACAGGAAAGAATTATAATTTTGGGCGTGGAACACTCAGCTTTCACAATTGCTCACAACAGGCCCTCCCAATTGCTTAAACAGTAAGTGCACTGGCTTGACCAAGGTGAATACTCCATCAGTACAGCCACCACCCCTCCAGGACAGATAAAGTGGAGATAGATTATCATAGGTCTGCTTTTACCTAGTATAAGTGTGTGACTAAGGGTTCCATAGCCAAATCCAGCAGCAATCACAGCAACTCATAACTGAATTGGTGGCTCATCATGTACAGAGAAATTAAAAAAATCAAAGTATGGATGGAGACATGCAACTATCTGACTGCACCCAGTTTGCACAACGAAAGCTACTGTGACTATCAGATCTCACAGGGATGAGCTATGAGTGTACATCATCCGAGTACCCTTACAAAGATGGCAGATAAAAAGAACAACCACGACAAGAAAACGCCCAATTTGAGCGTTCCTTTCTATATATTCTGTTTTTAGGTTACTCTTAGTACGTTTCCCAATCCTATTTCATACCAGAATCATCAATTTACCTTCTGAATAAGCTTGCATAAAAGAGGGAATATCAGACATAGATAACATCATCTTTTCCTACTCACGCAAGAAAAAATAAGGTCATTTATGCCAAACTACTATTGCTCATTCCAATCATGAGAACGAAAATGGTCAAAGAGGACATATACCACTATTTCAATCACTTTTGCTTCAAACCAGACTATTAGAGATTTAGGTGCTCCAACTTTCCAACAACATTATACCAAATCAGGAGGATAGTTCTCAAGCTATAAGAAAGTATTGCCTCCGTCCCACTTCAAACACCCTGATTTCCTTATTTGGATATCCCACCTCAAACACCCCATCCATTTTGGGGCATCATTATCTCTCTTACTTTTTGCTAATCTTCACATACTCTCTCCTACTTCGTGTTAATCCTCACATTCTCTCTCCTATTTTGTTCTTAATTTTCTTCCCCTACCACCACTTTACTATCTTCACAATTTTTTCTTATTCACTTACAAAGGGCCCGCGGTGTGTTTGAGCTGGGACGGAGGGAGTAGTGACTTAGGGCCTGTTTGGCCAAGCTCCAACTTCTGCAAAACTACTTCTCAGAAACAGTTTCTCTGAGAAACAGTTTCTGGAGGAGGAGCTCCAAATTGGAGCTTCTACTTCTGATGAACAAATTTACACTGGAAGTGCTTCTCAGAAACCAGAAACAGTTTCTCAGTTTTTGGTGTTTGGCCAGTTTTCAGTTTCTAGGACCCAGAAACTGTCCAGAAACACTTCAGGAGCTTGGTCAAACACACCCTTACTCAAACAACTACAATGTTATCTCAACTTCATTAAAAAAAAAGGAAAGAATTGTGGCTTCTTTTTTCTGTCTTCATGTAATAGAGTAAAATACAAGTTCACCAAGGCTTGGGTTCTAATAGAAACTGCCATCAAACTCCATATCACAAAATTATTTTATACAAAGGGAACTTTTCTAAGCCTGTGGTTACAGAAGAGAGTACATGCAGAACACCACACACACACACACACACACAAACAAACAAGTATCAGATAGAACACACTGCATAGGAGTACTGCACAATGCAAACAATTCATAGGCCATAGGACGCAGTTATATAGTAGAGTACCTCAGCATACAACTTTCTGACTTGAGGAGCTGCATCTTCATCAAGTCCCTGAAAGCAATAAAATCCGACCCAGATTACAAGCAGGAAAAACGGCTCCTTAATGGCTCATTTTCACATTAAATGAGAAAGTTAAAGTTGGAGTACTGTAACATATACATCAACAAAAATATCATAGAGATCACAGATCTTGTCTTCCAATGTGACATCCATAACGAGCTGCCCCTTTGCTGCTTTTTCTGAGTGAGAAGACTCTTGAACATCACCAGATCCTCCACTTTGTTGCTCAGTAGCCTGAAGAAGCAAACATCAAGAACAATAAGCTCCTCTATTGTAATGTTGGCTTAAGCAGATAGCGGTGCTAGTCCAACTCAGGATTACTAAGTTAATCTTTTCAGCATCCCTTCTGCTTCTTGTCTTTCTTTTTTTCCCCCCCGGGGGGGGGGAGGGAAGGAGGGAGGAGTGTATATACACCAACATATATGAACAAACGACATAGGAACTCATCACACGGATACACACCTTAGATAGCGAGGAGGGAAAAATCACTTTAACCATTTCGACAACCTCCTTCTTTGTAAGTTGGAACTTGTCATCTTTCTCTTGCTTCGCAGACAAGCTCATGGTCATCATGGTTTTTAAATGTCTCTGTTGAATAAGAAAAAGAAAAATCAAACAGCTTCATGATGTAATCAAACCCTCCTACTCACATCAACTTTCTAGTTTCTCCCATAAATAGAACAATAACAGTGCACCGAATTTTCACCCATAAAATTATATGGTATATTGGTCGATCACATCTTTTGAATACGAATCCCTAATTGCATATATGTCTGGACAGCAACATTACTCCCCGAACAGCTATTACTTGTGGCCAATGAGACTAGTCATGAGATGAAATCCAGAATGTACAAATAAAGAAAGGGCACAAAATGGGACACACAAGAAAGGGCACGGAAGTACAAAACAGACACTCATAAACAGTAACCAATACAAGAAGCCTACAAGTACAGTGAAATCTAACAAATACAAAGCGACCTCATATATTTGAATTTGTATTTTAGAATCTAGCAATGAACAAATTTAATTATACTCGTACGCTCAAGTGGTCATACCACAAGCCACTACCTAACTCACTTCCCGAATAATTAATCTCATACTTCTCCGGACCAAAATGATATGAATGATAGGAGACAGGGTTGAGAGCTTAAGATATTGTGAAGAAGTATCTCCAAGGTAAGATCTCTTTTTAATGCAACCGAAACATGAGATCATAAAGACATGGACGATATTAAGATACTTTATAAGGCGTAAACGAGACCAATTCGTGATTCGATGTGGAATCCTGGCCCAGGTACCAAATTTTATCATAAAAAAACAAAGTCATACACCGTTTGAAGCCTGGCCAAGACACATTAGCACGTGTCTCTCATATCTGTATCCCACATGATGTCAGACATGGAGACAATAGCAAGGTGCAATGTTCATGCTTCCTTTGTCAGACTGCTTAACAAAAGATATGCTTTGTCAATGACTGTCACCATTAACAAACAAGAAGTCAAACACTATGACTCACACACTTGGCACAATTGAAAAGGAAAGGGTCAATGAAACTTATATGGCCATGTGGGTGTACATGAGATTAAAGAAGATATGGCGTTGAAGAGGGCTGAGCCTGAGGGGAAGGATTAATGTCGATGATAGGGTTTAACTGTATTCTTTTCTTATCTGAGTCTTTTTACTTTACTTTTGTTTGTCTAACAAAACCTTTCTTTTCAACTATTCTTTTCCAAAGTATTGGACTCTTTTTCCCTTTGATTGCTATCATCACCCTCTTCTCCCATTTAAATCTTGTCTTACCTTACTTATAGAAGATTATTTCTCCTTTTTTAGGTAGAAAAATCTAGCAAAAGCGGACAAAGAAATACAAACAAGTCAATGTCCTAAATGAACAAAGGTGGAATACCCATAAAAGCACCTCCTGCTTGCCCACAAAGAAGCTACAAACACAACCCTTCCCCATAAATAATTAAGGTCATCTTCTTTTACGATTTCTAAAGTTTTCAGCTGTTTTTGCATTAACATTCCCGGGTCCATACGATAATTCATGTTAGCCTATCAAAGCATGCTAAGACTAAGGTTTGTTCATGTTGTATACTCGGTCACAATAACCATAAAGAGCACGTCACTGAGGAACGGTATAATATCCATGGTACATTGAAGTTGCAATGATAAGTTCTGATGCAACTTCAGTATCATAATCCAAACTAATAAATCTTATATATATGAGGATCAAGGTTGGCCTAGTGGTTAGGAAATTGTATCTGAGGTTGTCCCGGATTCTTTTTTTTTCATATCCCCCCCCCGGGGGGGGGCAGCATTAGCTGCTCCCAAAATATAAAAATTACTCTTACTATTTAAAATTTCGCCTATAGTCACAGTAGGTAGACCAAAGAGTGTTAACAATTTAGAAGAAACAGTTCAACTTTAGATCACAGACATGTGATAGATGTCGCGTCCATTGATATTCTAGCATTTAATATCATTCACATTACTGGGACAATGCTAACAAGTGTCAAACAAAATATGTCACCCGCTGCAATCCAGGACACATAAGTTTCCTATGCACGATATACCAAATTACATGGTTACCACCTGGACTGTGAGATGCACAACGTCACAATGCAACAGCCTGCTATTATTGCATGTGTTTTAAGAGCCATAATATACAACCTCCCACTGGACGGTAACAACATAAATTCTGATAAACGGTTACACAGAATCCATGAAAATTGGTGTGCTTAAAATTCAATACAGAGGATTCGTTATTACAGCTTAGTCATAATGAACTACCAGGAAAGGCAAAGGTCTATCAGCCTCAAAACCATTAAATTATAGAGAAATAAATTCAAAACAAATAGTAAAAAAAGAAAATCCTAACCCATGTGTACTAATAAAGGAAATACATTAGGTAAATAGCCACTTTGAAGGTCAGTAGTTACCTTCAATGTTCTGACTTGGATTAAATGCCCAAGAATACCCATAAGGCGGCTCAAGAGTTCCGTTGAGACTTTACCATTGCTTGCATGCTGCAATCACATAGACAACACACGGTTCAGATCTTACAAGTTACAACTACCAAAGGATTAAAGTAAGAAAAAGCGTAAAATACACAAACATGGTTCCAAAGGGAGCTGTATACCATACCGATAATCTGGCAACTTTAGCCAACTTCTGTTTAATTTCTCGAGGCAATCTTCTTTTGATAGACTGTGACGAGAAGTCTCCATCTGCAGCATCTGGAGCTGGTGGTCTCGCTGCAAAATTGTAGAAATTTCAAAACCAATACACGTATATGAAAGATCAGTAATACAAATAATGCTAGGACAGCATGCCTACTCACATTCTGCAACCATCTTCTCCAGTTCTCTAATAGCCCTTTCCAACACATTAGCTTTTGACTTAACACTAGATCCTTCCTTTTTGTGCGTACCAGAATTTTTCTGCTAATAAATCCAAAGTCAACATCAAATTACTGCTAACTTCAGAGCAGAATGTATAGCATGTCCATGCACTTTGACGATATTACATATGCAAACTCAACTAATAAAAAAAAACGAAGACAAAAAAAACGAAGACAATGTAAGGACCAACAGAATTTTCAGAACTAAATTCAATGAAGAATCATAAATATAAACTCAAAGCACAGATGTCCAAGAAAATGATGGGAAAGGACATAAACAACTGATCAACTGAAAGCACTTTATAAATATAGTAAATGAGGATCGGAATGGACATAAACAACTGATCAACTGAAAGAAATACACTTATAAATTTAGTAAATGAGGAGAAACACAATCTGCACAATAGAAACATTTTTCAGTCCACTCGCACCTATAATTATGACTTTGAATGAATCATCAGCTGCATGTCTTACAGCAAGAAGCAAACGTTTTAGATTCGGCTTTCAAAAGTGTCTTTCATTTCTAGGGAGTGTTTCTAAGGACCAACTATTGAATGATATGATAATATCAGCTCAAACAAAAGAACATAGTGACCTATATTCAAAGAAACAATGAGGTGCTCGGCAAGCAAACATACAGAATATAGCAACTTAACGGGCAAGATTCAAGGCAAGAAAAAGGGATCATTACTCACCACCGGCTGCATGAGATGCTTAGTGTCAGGAAGATTAAGGTCTATCCTTTCACGAATGCCACTCTTATCGTTCTGATGAGCCACTATTTCAGACTCTTCAAAATTGTTTTTTAGAGAATGAGATTTACGAACTGATTCAGTTCTATCACCATTGTTACTGGCCTCTCTCATTTTCTTAGGTTTTTTTGCTGGGAAGACACCAGAGTTTTGATTGTTACTGAACTGTGCTAAAGTTAGGGACCCATCATCATGTGATATCCTCAACGATGGATCATTCAAAGGGTTACCATCACCAGGAATCTTCTGGTGATTCTTAAATTTTATTTCTTCAAAACTATTGACGGAAGGGCCTACAGATGTAGGCAAAACTCCTTTTTCGGCTGATATAGCTTTTCCAGTACCCTTTCTGCCAGCCTTTATTTGTTTACTGGGATGGTGACCATCATCATTATTTGCAGCAGCCTTTGCCATTTCTTTCCTCTTCCTCTTCTTTGGCTGCGGATTTACAGACTCTGGTGGCTCAATCCTACGCAGAAAGGATAAAAAATCAATAATGAGGTCTAATAAGCTTGCATGTGAAACTAGAACCTAATTGACAGAGAAATAAGGAAGTTAATTCTTTAAGAAGTAAGAAAATAATTGTGAACTAAGACGGAAACAAAGCCATTTTCTATACATTTGCTTTCTGTCACCAGAAGATTTGTATAACAAAGGGCATAAGAAAAATAGTTGACAAAGCTAAGTACAAAACAAACTCCAAATAACTAACATGCCATGACATAAAAAGACAAGTACTCACACTTTCTCTAGCGTCCCTCTATTAACAAAGTAACCATCATGCTTTGTCTTTGACTTGTCGACCTGAAAATATTCATCCTGAACAAAATGCAGGCAAGCATGGTCAATTAATGAAGAACTCTATGCACTTGATGCAGTGTTTAATACAATATTTCGTTCCATCAGAGTTCACTAAAAGAAAAAGAACCAACCAATTCATGGTCGTCAATGAATGAGTCTTCTGTATCATATTGATCATCAGCTGGAATGCCATCAAGGTCTTCCTCATCGCTGCTATTGCCCTGAAAAGGATGAACTGAATGTTATGTTAAAGGCAACAAAAAGCTTCAAAACAAACTAAGATCCCTTTCTCCGTACAATTATGAATCCTTCATAAAAGACAGTGGACACGTAATAAACCACATTCTAAATATGAACCAGAATTTCTCACCATATAAAGGCGTTCAATCTTCTCGATAACTGCACTGAAACGATTTGGAGCTGGAGCATCCTCGTTTGCAGCAGGTTGTCCCTGCAAAGTGGGGAACAATATAATCTCTAGTTAGATGCTTCTTTCTGCAAATTCAAATTGTAATTTAACACCATAATTTAGAATCGAACTTTACATTTATAACCTAATACAATTGCTTGTTTGCTAAGGCCAGCATCTCACCATTTGCCACGTATTCTAACCATACACTTCGGATCACATACCACTGCTAGATACAGTTTCCCTCTACACCCAACCACAATTAATACCAACTCACAAACACCAAGCACAAATGGCAACTCCAGCACCTAACCAAACACAGCCCCAAACAAGAAACTCGAACAAACACTTTCACATCATACCAAGATAACACTCCATTACCTCCATTCACCCTCAACTCGGCTTCAAATACAACACAATTCCAAACATCAAATGCCTATCCTTTCATTACTTCTGGCAAATCTTAATTCAACGTCGTTGTTCTGGCAACTAACAATCGATGAGTATTCCGATTTCAATGCTAACAACCTTCAACACCCACCATTACCAAAAACTCACAGAACAACAAACAAGAAAAGTAGAGAACTGTTCTTTCAAATGTGTATACTAATCGATTCGCAACCTCGAATCTCAAACATAGCTCAATTGCAATTACATTCAATAATTTCATCTCAAATTATCCAGCATTTCGAAAAAAAAGAACATAATTAAACTTCAATTCAAATTAATTAATTAATAAAAAAAAAGACAATTACCGGAGCAAGCCTCGCCTCAAGGGAAGGCACGGCGGTGGCAGCGGCGGTGGCGGTGGCAGCGGCGGTGGCGGTGGCAGCGGCGGTGGCGGTGGCGGTGGCAGCGGCGGGGACCTCAGGAGAAGCAACGGCAGAAGTAGAGGCCGCAACGGCGGCAACAGCAGAAGCAGAAGAAGCTCCACCACCTTCCGCCTTAGCAGCGTCTTTCATAAGCTTCTTCCACGACACAATTGTCGTCTCCCCCGGCCGCAGCTCCACCGTAAACCTCATCCTATCACCAAACTTAACAAACGACGACGCAACCCTGGGCGTTCCCCCCGCCGCCGAATTCGAGTCACCACCGGCACCGGCGGAACTCCCGGCGACGGCGCATCCCCCTTCCGTCATCCAAACCCTAGCTTCTCCGACACTCTAAATCAAAATGAGACCGAAACAACACTCTCTTACAACGCCCCCCAATTCCAAATGCGAGGATTGCGGAATTGGAATAGCAAAAACGCCGAGGAGAGAGAAAGATGCGAAGAAAAGTAAAGTGCGAGTAGTAATAGAGAAAAATAGAGAGAGAAATGATGACGTAACAACAATGGCGGGATGTAGAAACGTTTCGGAGAAGAAAAAGGGGGGTTTTCTTTTTTTTTTCTTTTTTTTTTCTTTTTTAATTTAATCGAGCAGGAAGAGAGAGAGAAAACGGCGTATGATGTTCTTCTTCATCTGACGGGATACTGTATCTTGTTCTTGACGACTTGTTTTCCTTCTTCTTCAACACTAAGATGAGATATGTGCATAGACAAAAAAGATGTCTTTTGTTGTGAATTGTAGTTTTTTGTTGATTAATTTGATTTTGATGCAAGATTTGGGGAATTGGGGTTTTTTTTTTGGGTTTGTTTGTGATTGGAAATAGTTGTGGTAAATAATTGGTGTGAAGGTTTTTTGGGTTGATTATGGTTAGGTTGTGTTACTTTTTTGTCTTTGGGTAATTGTAATGGTAATGGTGGTAATGGGGGTTAGGTTTTGGTTAAATGGGGGTGAACTAAGGTGATGAAATGAAACAAAAGATTAGTGGGGGACAATTTATATGGTAAGGTATCAAAAGATCCAAAGGGATATCATAACCATTGGGTAAGGCTAATAAGAGGGGACTTTGATTATTTATGCACTATAATTTACTTGATTTTCAAGTCCATTAGTTTTAATGATCACTATCTAATTGACTTTTTTTTGGTCTACTACTAGTGAGTATACATTGTTTCTCTACCTTACCGTGCGTGCAAGTTTATTGTGAACAGTTTTCATCTTCGCTTTAGAAACTGCTGCATCGCCCTCTTCATCCTCACCTTCCAATCTTGTTCGACTGACCTAAATCACTACGCTTCTTTTTGGTTTCGATCATTCTCCATTCTACACTCTCCATCATCGCTCTCCACCCTCTCTTTTCTCTTTGGTGCTCTCCCTCGTCATTGTTTCGATTTCGAAATTTATTCGAGCTGGATCGTTGCTCAATCGTGTTTTGCATGGTGTTTGGGAGCTGATTTCACTTATTCGACTTGGGTTAGGTCAAGTTCGGTATGGGTCGGGTGAATCCAATTTGTGTCATTTCAAAATGCTTAAATTTAATCATATAAATGTCACATCTCTTCAAAATTTTGTCTCATATTATCTTAAATTGAAATTTAATTGGTATTTTGAGTAATTGAATATGTGATATAGCTAATCCAACCCAACTTAGTTCAACCAATTCATTTTAATGTTTGATTATTCGAGTCCGGTTCATTTTGGTTTGAGTCTGTTCGGGTTGGGTAAATATCGAGTCAAATAGTATTCGGTCATTTTCGGGTTGAATTTCAATTAGAACATCGGGTCAAGTTCGAATCTTTAGGTCAAATAATTTGAGTCTGGGTCATTTTTGTCGAGTTTGCTTACGACCGTCTACAAACCCTCAAGTGAATAGAGTCGCCCAATACAAACTTTCTAACCAAGAATTTTTTGATCGAAGCGCAATTGTATTTTGAGCCAATGACACTACAATTGGTGTGAGGGACTTATTTTCCTTCGTGTGTATATATCATAGACTCATATCTTAACGATTATCAATGATTGAATAGCCAAGAGCATACTCATTAAATCCCAATTACGAGAAACTCAAAGAAAACATTAGTAGGCTCCAATTTCGATTGACATTACCATATTTTGAAAGCCAAAACTAATTCAGCAACGTAAAATCTCACCACGTAGATTTGACTCTTCTATGTACCCTCTAATAGGCCTCTATCAACTTCACGATAACTGCATCGTCGATCGAATACCCAAGACCTGTTAAATCCGAATCACATAAAATCAAAGAGAACAATGTTCCATTTTCGATCGATAATCTGTACTTCAATACTATAAATCTATGGGAAATTTTCCAATATATCCCTGAGGTTCCCTAAATTTTTACCAAGCTATCCAATATACCCCTGAGGTTTGCAAAATAATTTTTTTTTGTGTTTTTTACTAACGGCATGTAACACCGTTAGCTATCTAGTACCTTTGACTATTTTCACTCAGATTGACTCTTAATCTCATCAAAACAAAAGAAAACAAAATATAAAAAATACTCAACCCATATTCTCTTTCTTCTCCTCCCACCTCCCTCCTACACAACCCCCAACCACCTAATCCACCACCACCTCCAACACACACCACCACCAAGGCTCCGGCGACCACCACCAGACCACCGGCGACCCTATGCCGACCCCACGTGGGCTATGATGGACCACCACCCGCGCCTCCTTTGGCCTCCACGGTCACATATCCCCACCATTTTATTTACTTTCACAACTTTCTCTCTCCTCATTTTCCTTCTTATATGACAACATGGGAGGTCTCCGGCGACGTATGTAGGTGGACGTGGACCATGATGGAGGGGTGGTGGAGCAAGGATGAAGGTGGGGGAAGGTGTAAAAGGGAGGATGGAGGGATAGAGAAAGAAGCGTGGGCATGGAGGAACGGAGGTCGGGGCTTGGGCATGATGGTCGGCGTGTGGTCGCCGGAATGGGGCACGTCCGGGGGTGGTGGTGTCGTTGTGGTTGATGGTGGTCCGTACTTGTGGCCACCGTGGGAAGGTGGTGCTTGGTGGTGGGGAGGAGAGGGGAAATGGAGAGGAGAGAGAAAAAAAATGTGGGTTTATTGATTTTTGAATTTTTGGTTTTGTTTTAGTTGTTAATGTGATAAAAGTCTAATTATCAGAAGTTATTTCAAATAAATACATATGTGTTAACGATGTTACATGCCGTTAGCGAAAATTTGGAAAAAAACACGATTTTGCAAACCTTAGGGGCACGCTGGACAGCTCGATAACCTGAGGGGTATACCTGAAAATTTGGGGAACCTCAGAGATATATTGGAAAATTTCCCTAAATCTATTGTACTACATCTTGAAAAAGAAAAATTAATTCATCAATCTAAAATCACACATAAATTTGGCTCTTCCGCGTACCTTTCGATCTCCGATGCTTATACCATGCTTCCGATACCACAAAAAGCACTGCTTCTTATAATCCGAGAAGCATGGTATAATTTGCGCTCCCGTCTCCACCAACTTCCTTAAATCAACCACACTTCCCACACTTTATCCCCTTCTAAAACCCTCTCATGGCTTCCCTCCTCTTCTTCCCTCCAAAACCCCCACTCTCACACTCACTCCCACTCACCCCCACTCTCATTCCTCCGCCCTCTTCTCTCCACCTCAAACCCCACCACCAGCAACACAACCACCACCTCCAGCTCCTCCGCCGCAGAGACTTCCGCGTATTCTCCGACGACGGAGACGCGGACGGCGGAGGAGGGGATTACGAGATGGACGAGGACGAGGAAGTCGAAGAAGTCGACAACAAGAAAGACTTCGACATGTTATCCGACCCGCCAACTCTGCCGGGTTTCGCCATTGATGAAGTAATAAACATGGGTTCTCAGAGTAAGAACTTTGTGTCAACTCAAGGTTGGGATTTTGATATGGTGGTTGATTATCGGATTAATGAGGATGAGTTTCATAAATTTCAGCTTTTCGATTGCGATTTCTTCATTCGCAAGCCTCATGATCCTGATCACGATGTCTTTGATTTCAGAGAGGTAGTTTTCTATTTTTTACAGCATTTGTTTGTCTAATTTTTTTAGTGGGAATTTGTTGGATTGTTTATCACTGAATTGCTGATTTAATGTATTTTTCACACTGATTAGTATAATTTGGGTAAAATTCATGTCGAAATTAGACGGACCTTTAGTATTTGGCATTTCGAATTGGTATGATTTATAGAGAGGGGTGGGTTGATTGTAGTGGAGTGGTCGAAAATAGGAAAGAAAACAAACTTGTTGCGAAAGATTTGACCTTGATTGGAAATGCAGACTTGTTCTTTGTGCTGATGAGGTTGTGGGAAGGGGGGGTGGTAAGGGGACTATGTATAGTGGTTCTATAATTCGCGAGGATTGTACAAATCGAGACTCTTAACGATATTGTCGATGACTCAATGGTTGCTGAGAGGTATTGCAAGCCACATTGAATTTCTGTTAGGTCATTACTTTGTTGTAACTTGTAAGTGTTTTGATTTTAGCTTTGCGGAGATCTTTTGGGCGATTTGGAGTGTTTACGTGTCTCTAATATAATGTGCCATAGTGTTTGATTTGATCTCATCTGTTTGATGTCTTTGAGTTTGTTGTTTTGATTGGGAATTTGGAATGGAATTTCTATGCTTTGTTCGTAAGTCGGATGATCTCAGCTTTACTATGTGGTGTGCGAGTCTGATAACTTACCAATATTATGTTTGTCGGTTGACATGTATGTAATCTTTGATGTTCTTGGATGTAGATGTATGTTACACCACCAGATACAGATGTGTACTCAATTCCGAAGGTTCTAGCTCCAATGCCTGATAAGGTACACTCTTTTTCCCCTGGATTATCCTTATATAAACTTATGGAGTTATGTTTCCTTCATCTTTCGTCATCAAACTAGCAAAAATCTTGTGCGACATATGCTAATTTGGTAGAAGTGCTGGCTCCTCAAACTTAGGCATCAGATAACGATTTCCATGTGACTTTCTAACTTGAAACAGATGGATAATATGCCCTTAATGATGGTTGCTCAGCATGTTCCAATATTTGCCGCTTGTTATCTTCTTTCTTGTGCCTTTCTCAAAATGCAATCGGTTGTTTTTGTGGGTGTGAATTACAGTATATAAGATGCGCAAAGAGTGACTTTGGGTGCTACAATGTGACTGAACCCCCTATCGACGCTCCCAGAGATCCAATGTACAAATCTGAAAGAGAAATTTGGAAGGTGAAATTCTTTCTTACATTTCTGGCTTTATATTGCCTTAGTGTTAGCCCAAATCTTTCTACATTTGAAAATTAATGCATTCACCAAAAAAACTCCTGCTTTTTAATCCCTTTGAGCGATCAAGTATTTGACCCTGGTTTTTTTTATTGCCATAGCATAGTCCAAAACTTTCTTAATATGAATATACAGCATTATCTAAATGAAATTGTTTGTTACCCCTTTGAGTGATTACTTTGGTTTCTGTTTTTAGATCTTCTTGACAAAGCATTACAGAAATCGGAGATTGACTGACCCAGAATTTGTGTTAGATTTTGAAGAGATATATGTTATAGATTCAAAATCGAAGTCCATAACCCGAGCAAAAGTTTTGGTAAGGCTGTTCTATGAATTCACGTTGTAGCCTTTCAACAGTAAATGCATGTGTGACTGACTTATCTGTTTCCATGTTTATATGAACACGTTTGATATTAAAACTTAGAGGTTTTGCACAAATCTTGCTGTAGTAAGATTGAAGTAAACCTAGTCATTTGGGTTAATCTGACAAACTAACTTATTAGCTGGTACACAGAATTGCTTAACGAAATATATATACTAGGCCAAAAATTAACATGTGACAGAATCAGAAAAGAGCACAAGGGCGATTCGGGCGGAAAAAAAGAAAAAAAAGTCTTGAGGGTATGAGTACTACTTTCTTTCTTCTTCTTTCCCAACTTTTGGGGTGGGTGGGTGTGGAAGAGTCCATAAATGAAGGTCATCATCATGTGATTGGTTATCCGTCCTAAGGTCATCAGCCCCTATTTTCAATCCCCTTTCGCAATTTAGCCAACATCGCCCAGTGTTACTTACAAGTTAGCTATTGTTGATCCGTTCTGATGTTCAAGACGTAGGCAGGTTGAGGTTCATTTATCAATTTGTTTAAGAGAAGGAAATGTCTGACTCAACTCTATTGTTTTAAGAAGTTCAAGCTTTATATATGACAGGGGCAGGACAATGAGTGAATGAACGGACTCTGCGGAAAGACACAATTTAAGAGTTGAGTCGAATGTACTCTTGCAAAAGCACCAATGCTTTTGTAGTTGTATACTCATATCTTGATAATGGCTAAATATGAAATTCTTGTTTTTGGCTTATACGGAGTAAAATGTGTGCAAAAGTAAAACTGATCTTCGAGTGAAAGACTGAGTTATATAGGCACACAGTACACAAATGAAGTGTCGATTGTTTACAGCTGATCTTGTCAAGTTGTTACACTTTCTCTTAAACTTAGAATTGGGTGGTTTATCATGCTTGCCATTGTTTTCTGCATCTTGTCCTTAATTTACTTTTTAAGCTACACATAGTTAAATACTTAAAAAATCTGCTCCAATCTATTACTGAGTTGTTCTGTTTAACCTCTGGAAAAAAGAAAACGAGTTGGCTGATGCCTTTGGTGGTTCCATTTAACTAGGTCACGGCCCCTGGAGGGAGGGACAGGGACAGGAAAGATGACTTGCTTGTTATACGTGATAATGGGAATACTTTCAAGATAACACACACGGTATGTGACCTCTTTTTCTTTTTTTGCTGAACTTTGTCAACTGATATCATACTAATATTCTCATCTCATACCAATTATGTAATGATGCACCCGTTCATGTGGCTGATTGACTGTCTCATGAACCATATTCAGAGTGAAAGAGATAGTCCTACTACTGTGATAGAGAGGGAAGAATGGACGAAAACCAGACAAGACATGGAGAGACATCTTAGGAAACTACGTGACTTCAGTGTATCGAATTGGTTCTAGAGAGCTTATTTGTTGTCAGATGCAACATAACATAAATTTTCAAAAGGCAGTCTTGGAGAAGGTTCCAAGGTCTTCCTACAGA
Organism: Spergularia azorica; assembly: GCA_038382645.1. Classification (NCBI taxonomy): domain Eukaryota; kingdom Viridiplantae; phylum Streptophyta; class Magnoliopsida; order Caryophyllales; family Caryophyllaceae; genus Spergularia; species Spergularia azorica. Next base: position 696 of record JBBYHQ010013864.1, on the reverse strand, counting down.
CTGCAATCCACCCCCCTCACAAACATTCATGACGCTGTGAGCAGAGTATTTCCTAGATGCTGGTACACGGGCTTGGTACAGAGTCGTGGGTTCCTAACATCCCATGAACGAGTCTTGCTTGCATTGCTGAAAGAGCGGTCTGCACAGCACTTCAATATGGCAACTGTATGTCAATCTTGTATCCTGACCCCAGGTCAGAAGCTGCGTAAGGGAGTTCATTTTCATCCTGTATTTCTGTATCATGATGTTTTCCTGATAGAATTTCTGTATAATACATTGATACCCCGAATGAAGTACCGATGCTTCTGATTATGTACTTGTTTTAAAATTAGTTCGACATAGAGCAAGGGCCAATAATGAACGCAAGGGGATGCCGTCTCGCACTCTTGCCACAGCGGGGGCACAAATCATTCCTGGCCTCAAAATGGATCAGGTTGCTTCTCATTATCAAGTTAAGTTTCCCTATCGAGGGTAATATGTGGTAGCTCACTGCATCTTCCCTCACCACCCAGAAATAGCTGCAGTGATTAGGCCTGTCCAACGGGGCGGGGCGGGTCAGAGTCAATTTTAAATGGGGCGGGGCGGGGCGGGGTGGGTCAGCTACTTAAATTGATGGGTCGGGTCGGGGCGGGTCATGGGTCGTTTTGACCCGGCCCGACCCGACCCGTATAATTTGGCCAGCTATTGATCTGGTAC
>JBBYHQ010013833.1:0-10660 GCA_038382645.1 Spergularia azorica | reverse complement strand
CGACTGCAACGAGAACCCGAAAATCATCTTTAGAAAGATATCTCAACACATTGACATCCAACTTCATAGCTGCTGCTCCTGCTGCTGCTGGTTTCCTCTCTCTTTCGGGTTAGTTATCAACCTAACAATTGGCCAATAAACCCCAATTAATGACCAAAAACCCTATAAATTTCCATTTCAAATGCCCAAAAAAAACCCTCTAGCTTCTTAATCACTCTTCTAAAAACCCTTTTTCAATTGAAAAAGCATATCAACCTAACAATTTGCCAATAAACCCCAATTAAAGACCAAAAAAAAACCCTCTAGCTTCTTAATTACTCTTCTAAAACCCCCTATTCAATCGAATAAACAATCTCAAAAAACAATTGAATTGAAAAACCATATCAAATAATTAAAGAAACCCTTTTTAATTAAAAGAAAAAACAGAACCAGAGCATCATAATCCCATATTTCATCCAATTATTTAGAAAAAGGGGGGAAATTGAGGGAATAATAAACTCACGAAAGTAGAGAGTGCATGCGGCGGTGGCAGGTGGTTGAGACGACGTCGCCGTTGGTTGCACGGCGATGGCAGCAACGGCGGACTTGAAGATTACACAGTGTTGCTTAGGAAAGACAAAGCACAGAAAAAATGGTGGGTTTTAGCAAAACAAGGTTTTTGGGTTAAGATCCGAGTATCCGACACCAACCAACTTGAGTAGTACTTGACACGTTTCTAAAAACAACTAACTTAGGCCTTGTTCTTGGCCCATTGGAGATAGACTCGAAACAAAGTTTGTTAATTTTCACATGTTATCCACTTTTTAATACTATCCTCGAATTTTCATTCTTATGCAATCTAGTACTATAATAAGGAGTACATAGTAACATAGAACAGTAATTTGAAAGAAGAGTAATTTGAAATCGTTCCTTTATTGGTCTTCATCTATGATTTCGGTTTCAATGATCATTAGTTATGCCCTGGGTCTTTTCCTCGTTAAGTTATACGGTAGATCTCCTCTACTAATGAAAGACACAAAGTTGTCGATATGCTTGAGATTAGTTTTATTAACTAGCAAAAATTTTGTCAACTAGGTCATCACGAAAGCCCCGAAATTCTTTGTATCACTATAATATTTGAGTTATGTGCCGTTTGGCGATTATATTAGTGAAATCTTTGTTCTATTTCAAAAAATATAAAATACTAACTCCATGTTTTTAAGTTTTTATGTAAAAATTTTGTTAACCTTTCCGGCATTTGGCAGGGCTAAAGCCCTACACATTGTCAATTTGTCATACGACTCTACGCGGACTTGTGTTTTTGTTAACCAATTGTCTAAGTCATTACAGTGACAAAATTCAAATGTGGGTGATAAAGTTGTAGATCCTACTAGATACTCCCTCTGTATTTTTAGATTGTTTACGTTTTGTTTAAATATGTGAGAGGTTTTCAAACGAAACGTAAAGAATCTAAAAAAACAGAGGAAGTATATCTCACGATCACACCAATTTCTTGAGCTAGAAGTTAATCATGGGATCAAAAAGTCTAAAAGGGCCTTCGAATTAGGTGACATGACTATATCTATATGTCCATAGTCCAACACCACAGCAACGTCATGGATGACATGTCCTAACGAAAAGCCTAGAAATATCATTAACGAAAGGACATTTCTACACCACATTCCTAGATCGATCTCTCCTAAGAATCCCCCACATATTTCTAGTCCTCTCTTACCAAAACTAGTCAAAATTGACACAAACTCATCACACATACAGAAAGTCTATAAATAGACTCCCAACCTTAGCTTATACCAACACCCCCTAGAAAACATTCTTGTATTATTATTGCATACAAAAAATCATATAATATATAGTTTGATCATATACCATGGCAAATGAAGCGATTTTGTTAGACTTTTGGCCAAGCCCTTTTGGTATAAGGGTGAGGATTGCTTTGGCTGAGAAAGGGGTACAATATGAGTATAGAGATGAAAACTTGAGGGAGAAGAGCGAGCTTCTCCTTAAGATGAACCCGATTCACAAAAAAATCCCGGTTCTTGTTCACAACAACAAGCCGGTTTGCGAGTCCCTCATCATTGTTCAGTACATTGATGAGGTTTGGACCAACAACCCATTGTTGCCTTCTGACCCTTACGAAAGAGCTCAGGCTCGTTTTTGGGCTGATTTTATCGAGAAGAAGGTATGATCTTACACTCACTCTCTAATTCTTTCTTGGGTTTTTACCTATGCCTTCTAATTTTATAAATTACATACCCCTTACGAGAAACGTAGCTACTTAACGAAATTTTAAGGTTATAATTGACTCTTGTTCTTAAGTGAAACTTTTTTGTACGACCGTTAATAAGCTAGACTTAACGTAGATTTTAAAGGTGATAAGGTCTTTAGTGAATTGGAATGCAATAACATGTTTATTAGTTATTTATCATGTAATCGCCTTTTATAATGTTTGATCGACCAAGTTTAATAGAATAGTATCATATTGTACATATTGTATCGACTTATATGATGGTAGAACTACGAATAAAAACATTTAGTCATACGCCCATCTCTAGGATGAACTGAAAGTACTAATTACTCCATCATTTTCTTCAAATTGTTTACGTAAATTCACACCGAACGTAAATATTCCAGAGAAAATAGGCGGAGTACTTTTGTATGACCAATCGGAATGATGCATTTTGGACATCAATTGGTGGTGTTAATAGGAGGTCTTACGGAATATTCAGAAGGAGAACTTTTGAGTGGTGCTCATTTAATCATGTATTGGATGGTTTGCGAAATTGGTTGGTTTGAGATATAAAATGCTATGTAATTGGCTTGAGATTATGTGGTTTTTAACCAAGAGAATAAGTCATCCTAGTATTAACGTAGCTTATTGGCCACGCACAAGGTTTATACTCTGATATTCTGAAAATGATCCATTGCGAAACTACCTAATACATACACTTCAAAAAAAAAAAAAGCTAATTTCACATTCCAACATCTTTAAATTTACCACCGATCTTTTAGGGTAATCGTAAAATGCGGTGACAAGTGATATTTTGCGCTATTGATGTCCAACTAACAAAATATTACTCAAAATTAAAAGTTAGTAGTAGCAGGAGACAGTGCAGGACACATGATCTAATACACCATGACTGACCTTCTAATCGCGGAATCAAATGGCGCTTCCCACGCCTAGTTCCGGAAGTCATATATTTAATTTCAAAGCAAATTTTGCCTAAAAATGTTATGTAGCTCTAATATTTGGTTCTGCCCCTATAATAATCTATTTACATCCTACGATCGATAATCCCCTCTACGTGAAGTGTAATTCTGACATGATACATTGTACAATGTTGACATAGTGTCGTTTTCAAAAAAAAAATAAAAAAAAATGTTGACATAGTGTCATGTGTTTATTTTTGTGGCATACAAGAATTGATTTGGTATGAATTGCATGAACAGATATATGACAGCGCAAGGAAGGTTTGGACCACAAAAGGTGCGGACCAAGAAGCAGGCAAGAATGAATTTATCGAACACTTGAAAGTGTTGGAGCAACAACTTGGTGACAAGCCATTCTTTGGTGGTGACACATTCGGCTTCGTGGACGTCACGCTCATCCCGTTCTACTGCTGGTTTTACTCATACGAGGCCGTCGGAAACTTCAAGATTGAGGAGTCTTGCCCTAAGATCATAGAGTGGGCTAAGAGGTGCATGCAGAGGGAGAGTGTTGCCAAGTCTCTCCCTGACCAGAAGAAGGTTTATGATTTCCTTCTAGAGATGAAGAAGAAACTTGGGCTTGAGTGAGAATTTTAATTTGGGCTTTTTTCTGTAATGTTATTAGGCCCATCATGTTTAAATGGGCCGCTTCTTGTGTTAGTGTTTGCCCAATCCGTTAAAAGTACTTGTTTGCAATTGCAATTTTATCATATGTCGTTTTTTTGTTCATATATAAAGAAGAGTAAGCGAACACCTTGAAGTGTTGGCTTGCTCTTTCCCTTATTACGGAGGGACCGTATTCTATTGTACTATGTTCGTAATAATTCGAGTAGCTATGTAGTGTTTAATGATAGTGTTCGAAAAGTTAGTACTATAATCAAGTTATAAATGTGCTATTTAATGTTCTTTTAAAAAAAAAAAAGAGACCAAAGTTATTACACAAGAACTTGAGATAACATGTCTAACACTAGATGTAATTACGGATAAATAGTCCTACTCCTATCAAATTGATGGTCATTATGCAAAAAGTAGGGTCGTTGCCCATTTACACATAGATGAGAGGACAATTTGGAATTTGGTTTACAATATGAGAAAAATAAGAGGTCGGCAAGGCAAAGTCGTGGCTAAAAAGAATTTTTTGGTTGATATTAAATACGGAGTACTTGATGTATATCTGGTAGTACAAGATTCGAATATCAATCACATGTTCAAATATAACATCAACCATTTATAATAACGCAAGAACGACGAAGTTTCTCGGCTTTGTGAATTTTCATTCATCTCATTTTTCCTCCTAGGCCCTATAGCATTAAATCATAGTTGGTCTCACAATCTCATATAGTCAAATGTATTCAAATTCACAAGTTTTTTTTGAGTTTGATACTACCTTTTTGATTGGTAATTCAGGACTGGGACTAATCCTAGCCACATTGGGCCACAGGGCCCATTAGCCTATAATATCCAACTATTAGAGGGAGCCCAATACAGCTCATTTGGATTTTAGAATAATAACTACGGGTTTTCTAACGTATGCCCATAAGGCACATACTAAATTAAGTGATATTCTCACTTGAAAAAATAAATTGTGAAATCTTTTTTATTAATTCAGAAGAATATCACTTAATTAAAGAATAATACTAAGTCTTATCATGTGCCCCGTGGGCACACATTAGAAAAATCCTAATAACTAATCTTATTTTTCCTGTGTCATTTTCTTCAAGATTTCCACTTTTCAGTGCAAAAAGTTCATCATTAATTACATGGCACAAAATATTTGGAATTATTGGAGTAATTAGTTGCTGCTTTTTTCCAGTCAAGTTAAAGTTTGAGAGTGACAAAAAAAATGACTGTTGAAAATTGAAAAATGTGCAATGTTTCCAATTGTAAATCAATCAAAGTCTTCATTTCAGTACAAAGTACCTGCACTGAATAAATGCCTGCTTTTCTGAATTTAATTCAATTTATTGGCTGGTTGTTGAGAAGCTAATAAATTTATTTATTTATTTATAGTGTTTGTCATTTTTTTACTCCTATCTCATATCCTCAATTTGATGTGAATCACCTGTTTTGGTTCAAATTCGAGTTGCACAAAACCACAATAATTCTAGGAATGCATTCACGAAAGTTGTCGAACTCTAGGCATTTAAACAAGTCTCGTATGACCTTCAAAAAAAAAAAAAAAAAAAAGTCTCGTATCAACTTAACCAATTGTTCAGAAGTCATGGGTGCACCTCACTTTCTATTATGTTGGGTAAGAAAGGTGCAATAAAAAATCAAATTTTCATTATAGTGTAACTGTGTAAGCCATCTAATTTATTTCAAATTCGAATTGGACAAAAGTACAAAACCACAATACCCCTAGGTGACATAGTTCTCCCCTTGAATTTTGAACTCATTCATGAAGATTGTCGAACTCTAGGCATCTAACTGAGTCTAGGGTCAACTTAACCAAAATGCTCGGAAATCATGGGTGCACCTCATTTTTATATTGTGTTGGGCAAGAAGGGATGCAGCAGAAATTCAGCAATCTCTGGAGACTTTGTCAGAAGTCATAATAAATGCAGTTTCTCAACATGTTATGGAGCAACATTCCTATAAGAAATGCCCAGCAGAAAAATTGCACATTTACACTACTACTATCCAATTGAAAAAATTATCTATGTAATAGAGTTCATGTAAATGTAGCATTGCACCATCCTTATTTTCTGACTGAAATGTTCCCTGGTTTAATACATGTTTGATGCATATCTTTGGACACATACCTTACTGTTTCCTATGCAGCAATCCAATTTTTGAGTCCCATTCGTTGTAGATGGATGATATGATACAACATGGGACTATGGGAGAGACCGTGAGTAGGAGGTCTGTGGTAAGGTGGTATGCGTAACCTTTTTTCGCATATCGAGACGTGTTATAGTAGTGTAATTCGGATGTTATCGGTATTAAGTTCAGACATATGTTTATAATGGCATCTTCCTCTCTTTGCAAGCTAAGACATTTCTAATTTCCTCCAAGCAACACTTTGCCGAATTGAGTAGCATTCTACAACAAAGGGGTCGTCACAGTCCGGTTATACTACGAATTTGCCATTACAATCCGGTTATACTACAAACAAAAATTCATTGTCTAAAGTTTAGACCTATATCAAAATGCATACTATATAACTTGTTTTGTTGCATGTGACAGTCGACGATCATCTTGGATGGTTGATGTTTATACTCCGTAAATACACCAAACTTCCAAAACAAGTTAGTTGCAGAAGTAGACAAGTAGTTAACAGTCCTAATCTAATTAGTAAATCGAATTGTACCAATTTCATCCTATGAGAAATGAACAAACTGACTGAATCATCAAACTGATAAATAAAAAATTGTTGGTGCTCAACAATATATGATCATGATCAAATGTTTCGGCTACTTCTTTTGTCATTGAATCCGCTTCTTACCTTCCTCAATTTCATAATATACAAGAACATTAGGAACTTCGTATGACCTACAAATCTAACAACGGAAATAAATAAAAAAACGCAATATGAAGCACAAAATCGATGATTATAACATCATTTCACCTAGATCTATACAAAATCGTCATTCACACTCACTCTATTCCAAATCTAAGAAAACATCTAGCTAGGGACATCTTTTAACACTCTTGTTATTATTGACAGATGAAGAACAGCTTGTAAGACTACTAATGTTACTGTGACAGTGTGAAATCTTGGACCCTTTTTTACTCTTCATCATGAAATAACTCAACCCTTTCCACCACCACTTCCTCCTCTTGTGGAGCCCACTCACGTGACTCTTACTCCTCCTTACGACCCCGCCACGTACTTCCGGTGGCTTATAACTCCGTATTAACGCCCACTTAACACCGTTAAAAAACGGGTGGCGTTTAATCTCGGCCGCCCCCATCGTAGACCCCATCCGTCTCCGTGGGTCTTTCACCAACAATTTCTCAATCATATCTTTAGCCGCGGCCAATTCCTTATCCCCTTCTTCCCCTTCCACGTGACAGAACCTCGCGTCTTTAGAAGACGCGATATTCCTCAAAGTCGCCTCTTTATTCACCCCCTTAAACGGGGTAACCCCATACAACAACTCATAAACCAACACCCCAAACGCCCACCAATCAACACCGTTACCGTGACCGTTACCGCTAACTAACTCTGGCGCCAAATACTCGTGGGTCCCAACACAAGACTTGGAAAACGCCCCAGTGGGCTCCGCAACAAACTCCCCACCTTCACTCTCAACCGTCCGATCTCTCTTACTCCTCCTACTCCTCCTCAGAGACTTATTCAACGCCGTTAGATCAATCTCACGCTTCTCGATTTTCGGTGCCACGTCAGACGTTAAGCAAAGGTCAAAATCGGAAAGCATAATATGACCATCTTCACGCAACAGAATATTTTCCGGTTTAAGATCCCGGTAAACAATTCCCAAAGAATGAAGATATTCTAGCGCCACCAGTACCTCCGCCGCGTAAAACCTAACCGCCGATATCGGCAGCCGGTTTCCCGGTTGTTTACGCAACAGAGAGTGTAAATCTCCACCGGAACAATAGTCGATCAACATACACGTGTAATGCGACACTTCTATGTGCGCGTAAAGCGTCGGAAGAAACGGATGATCTAACATCGATAAAATCTCCGCCTCCGTCTGAAGGTGGCCGAGTTTTTTAGGAGAGAGAGTCTCCTTATCGACGACTTTTAGCGCGAAATGTGAGTCCGGCGACGAGTGGTGGTAGTCGCGTATGCGACACTGGAATACGCGGCCGAGGTCGCCGGCGCCAAGGAGGCGGAGGAGCTTTAAGTGGCGGAGGTGGAGCCGGCCGTCGTTCGAGAGGTTCTTCGCGGCGCGGATTGCGGTCCAGTGTGGGTCCCACCGGCGGTGAGGGCGGGGGTGGTCGTTGTTGTGGTGGTTGCAGTAGGTGGACGGTGTTGCGACGGAGGAAATTCTATCGTTGAAGCTAAGCGTAAGGCTGCTACGTGCGAGGCTGCTACGAGCACTCGCACTAGAGGTTCGGAACGTGCGGTCGGTCGTGGTGGAGGTGAAACTAAAGTCGAGGTCGGTGTCTAATGTGTAATAAAACGTATCGTCTTCCATTTTGTTATTATTACTCCCTCCGTTTCTTTAGATAGTTTCGGAAACAAAACGAATTCGTGTTTTTGAGCTAGGTATGTAAGTTGTATCGTGTGTGTAACGCTTGATTTTATGAGGATGATGAGGATTGGAAAGGGGGGTATCATATGTTTGAGGACTTTGTGGAGTGTATATATATAGTGGCAAATAAAGATGAGGGAGATTATATAAAGTAATATAAATGAAAAAAGGTAATAATATTGGAATAATTAATTAAGTAGGGGGGTTGACTTAAATGTGAGAGGAAGGGTAAAAGAAGGTGAGGGTAATAAATGGGTTTGACTAAAAAATAATGGAGGGTATATAGTGGTGTAAAATTAAAAAAATTAAAGATTAGTTAAAGATAAATGGTGATGATGAGGAAATAATAGCAAGGGTAAAATAGTGAAGAGTGGTCAGGGGGTGGTTCGGAGAATTGAAGGCTGGTGCTGACAATGATGGGTTCCAAGCCGACATTGGCGCGCCACAATCGGTCTGTGTATGTGACCCCGTCATGTCCAACTAGTTTCTAATTAAGTTAAATAATACTCCAGTGTAATATCTTGTTTGACCACGATACCGTGATTTATATAGCATTTCTCGATGCTTGAAATGTAATGGATTTTAGGTTTAGTAAAAATAAGGCTGAGGGTGAAATTTTCCGCACTTTTACGTATAGGAGTACCAATTTTCTCAAAGGATATGGTAAAATCACTCTTAGTTCAGGTGAAACAAAATAATCATTTGACTAGTGCGAGTTTATCATTCGATTCATTATTTCCATTCCCTCTGTTATTTTCAAATCTCAACATTTACTCATTTAGCAGTCTAAATTGTGAGACGAATTCAAACTATAGCTTAACAGGTTAAAAGAACGGATATAGTACGGATTATTTAAAAGAAAATAAAAAGGGAGGGAGAGGGCGGAGAGAAATGCAGAAACAACGGTAAGACGGCGGAAAAAGGAACATGGCGACGTGAGCGTGTAGAAGGTGGACTAAGTTGCATGGCCGGAGTAAATGAGCACTGACCGATGTTTCAGTAATTTAGTGTATTTTATGTACTTGTTTCTTAATTAGCTCATAAACCAAAACTATGCCTCAAGTTTCACATAGGATCATGTTTTCAATTAAACTTTGATCGCAAGGTGTTCACACTAATCAATTTTATCCAGGTTTTTCGTCGATCTTGTACAAATTAAATGTACAATTCTTCTAGAGAGTTTTTAAGGCCACGTCATTCTCGATTCATCCAATTAATTATTCATTTGCGTATAAAATTAAACTTTCATTATTTTTCCGAGTCTTGCTTTATTGGAGTACTTGCGTAAGATTTATAAATCTAAAAACAATGAGAATGATTGATTGCTACGTATGATACAAACTTCTTACGACAAGAGGCAATAGGTTGGCATTCTTCCTTTTCATGTCACCTACAATAACCTCGGTTATTCCAAAAATGAGGACATTAAACCGTTCAATGTTAGGCAAACTACCAAAGTAAGCATATAGTAGTTTCATATCTAGCTAGTCGTGCCTAATCCGATCGCTAGATATACACACTAGTACGGAGAGCATTTGCAATGATCGTTCCTCGAACACAATATTTCTTTCCTACGTAATTGTCTATCGACTACATAATCGCATACTGTATAGTTTAACCGTCTCGAATCCAAACTAGCCAACGTTAGAAGAAACTAAATACAGTACTCAAATAAATTGTTCATGGGTCGTCGACTCGTCGCATGTGAAATGCTAATTGGGGCAGTAAGACTTTGTGAGGCAGCCAAAGATGGGACCCACGTGGAACTATAATCAGCAGTGTCTGTCACGTGGTAAGCACAGACCCTATATTGTCGCTTCCAAATACTAAATGACCACATTTTATTTACACATAATTGTACTTCTTTGAGATCGTAAAATTAATTCTGGGTCACATAATTAAGCAATAATACTGGCTTAAGCTGTGCTAATTAATGCTTAAAAGTCATAATTCATCTGTTTATTTCATAATAGTACATGTTCCCTTCCTTCTTTGGCGTGCCTTAATCATCAACCAGCATCTAAATCCCAAGCTTGGATCGTATGCCCCCATTCCAATTTATAGTACTAGTATGAAAATGATTATGTCCGTTAGAATCATACTATGGATTTTGAACAGTTAATTCAAATAATGCTAAAAAAAATAAAAATTATCAAAATGGGGTCCAAAAAAAAGTATTTCTCAAAGTAGGGTGCACGTAGGCTCGAAATCAGGCCCGGGACAAACTCGCCATGGCGCATGGCGTGTTTAAGATTTTTTTTTTCTTTCCAATTTTGCTTCTTCGATCTCCT
>JBBYHQ010013802.1:0-10662 GCA_038382645.1 Spergularia azorica | reverse complement strand
GTGTCGTATTGAATATTTATGTTATTTGCTTGATGATTTAGTATAATTATAAATATTCAACTTCATACAAATTCTTGATAACTAATTTGGATTGATCTTATTGCAGGTTTAGATACTATGGAAGCAAATTGGAATATATGAAGCTAAAGTGACAAACTTTTCTCTTCAACTGTCACTTTTTATTTGATATTTCACCGTCTTTTTTTTTTTTTTTTTTCGTGGCCTGGGTTTGGATTTTTTTTCTCTTTTGCTGGATTATTGGACAACATGATTACAATTTATTTTTGAATTAGTATTGAATATAGGCATATATGTACTATCGTTTTTTTTCTATACGAGATGTCCTATAACTGATTTATTTTGTAGGACTTGAAATTCTTTTTGGGTCTCATATAGTTTATCTGGATGACGAAATTTCAGGAACAATTATAAGAAAGTGGAGTCCTACAAATTTTATAGTAGCTGAAATTTGTGGCCGAATTAACGAGGGCATTAGGGAGGAGGGAAGATATCAAAGATGAGGAATTTTGACATTTTAATCTAATTTGTTGAATATTAATTTTCACTTTTGAATGCTTTTGTTAATAATTGTATATTCATCTATGGAGTATTTGTTATGGTTGTGTATTTTTCGGGTGATTTGCCTTTCGAGATAAAGGCACTTGGACCAACTTCGGAGCATATCCACATGCATAGAAGATCAAGTAAGAGACACCAAGGCCAAAGCAAGTCATAGCAAAATTAACTATGCAGACCTAAGCATTTTGTATATAGAAAATTGGTCACATACATGTTTTGTGAGAAGAATGATTCCATAATTGGCCACATACATGTTTTGTGAGAAGAATGATTCACTTGAAGGACCGGAAAAGAGTAAAGAAAGACGGGAGCGGAAAGTAGTAGATACGGAGTATATGAAATAGATGTGCTAAAAATATTGTGCGCCTTGCTTTGCCTAAAATTTTCACATGCCATGACAAACTTTCTTAAACATTTGTCCAACATATGCGGACTATTTTTTGGCAAGTACCTTTCTTTTTAATCTTATTTTGACAATTTTATTAAACTGTGAGTATTGTTCAATTAAGGGTTCATAAAACCACCCGTGAATTTCACGGGCCCTCAAACTAGTTACTATCTAATTGTCAAATGACCAATTTCCCTTAAACTTACCCACAAACCCTTTTGTCACCCCGTAGAAAAAGCCGTCAGGCCATAGTCATCATCAATTTTCATCTCAGAAAATCGCCGCCATCTTATAGCCTTCACAGTCTCCGAGCTCTGGCTCCGTTTTCGAAGAAACTACCACCGTTATTCTTCTTGTTCTCTCCTCTACACAACGGTATAAGTTTCTATCTATATGTTTAAAGTCTTGCCGTTGTCGAAATTCTTATTTTGCGTTATTACTCTTGATTTCTCATGGATTCGTCATCTTAATTCTTGTACGTTTGTTCTTAGTTTCTTACATTGTTTTGTGAATTTTATGATTCGTTTGGTGAATTCTTTAGGTAATTTAGTTTGGTCGCTTTGTGGTGGTCTTGGGAGTTTGCCATGGTTGTCGTGTTGGTTGTTGATGTAGCAATGGTTATGGGTGATATTATGGGTATGTTAAGATGAATTTTAGATGACCTTACTACCATGACAAATGATGGGATGGTCGTGGACAAATAGTGAAGGGGTTTGCTGAATTTTGACTAATTTTCTCATTGATCTTACGGCATTAGAGGGGCTGTTTTCGTGCTTAGTAGATCCACGATGAATTAAAGTTAGCCTTGAATTTGGCCGTTTTGTGTACGTAAAAATGAGATTAATGACGGAATTAGTATTGTCCCTAATGTAATACGTGAGGAGTGACTTTGGGAAAACTAAGGGCATGTGCAATGGTGGTTCATCTAACTCGATTTCTTAAATAAGAACTACAAAATGCAAGTTTTTCCATTGTGGGAGGTCTAAAATAAGAACCGAGTTCTTATTTAAGAACCCAGTTCTTGCGGAAAATAGGTGAGAGAAAGAGTATAAATTTTTAAAAAATATTAATTAAGAACCAATAAAGTTAGTTCTTCCATTGTAGATGGGAGTTCTTATGCATTAAGTTTGTAAAATTATGAGGTGGCATTAGAAGAACTCAAATTTCCATTGCTATTGCTCTAAGGTCATATTTATTCTGGCCAGCATGTTTTAAAGGGAGGATTACGTTGCGCTACGGTATTATTGTGTGCTAAGACGAAGTCGGTATAGTGAGTTTTTATGTTGGTTTATTATTTGAATGGTTTAAGTTCATAAAAATGAATCTTAGGGGCTGTACGTTTTCAGTAGAATTATGTATTAAGGTGAGGACTAAGTTGATTAAGGGTCTTGTTAGTCGTTTTTGTATTCGTAGGTCAATGGAGAGTGGAGGGGCGGAGTTATAAAGCTTTCTTATATTTATTTTGTATCATATCGGTCCTTAATAGTTATCATGCATACAACATACATATCATACATTGTAGGTGCATAAACTAATTAGTCTATTTTACACACTCATGTAGAGTCCGAATTCGTAAAAGAACAATTTTAGTACTTGCTGAGCTACTGTGAGACTTACTGCTGATTAAGGTAAGAAGAATTACTTATCTCCTTCAAAGGAACTTCTAAATGCCTTTTAAAGTTGAGAAGTATTATATAAATTGTTTTACAATGAGGTCTGTGATTTCGAAAGGTAATTGCTAAGTGTAACGTTTAAGTGCAAAAGTTTAGCACCTTTACTAATTTATACAAGTATTATTATTTAAAGGTTTTATATATGTTGTTAACTCTGTTAAAGGAGTTAACTTGAGTGTAGGGTGACCGTAATGGTCTAAATATATTGTGCACAAAGTATAGATATAGTGGATTGATCCTCCACCGTGAGCCTTTATATCCTCCCCTTGGGAACAGGACCCTAGGGGGATGCATGCATTCGGGATTATCGGTTGAAGGAAGTCAGCCCTAAAACTGAAGGAAAAAGGAACAAAGGAGAAGGATTTGTTGTGCCGCTTTGTTACATTTTCGTATACAAATTAAGTGTTAACGATTCAATGTTTTAAGTTACTCAAAGGTATTCTTCTGTGCCGTGTGTCTAGGAAAAATATTTTTTCTCTAAAAACTGTTTTCTAGATAAGTAGTTTCTTACTCAACCCGTTTGGTTGACGGATTCCATGTTTTCTTAGACTTGCAGGTTAGTTTTGAAGTGCTTGGGGAATAGTCAAGGGATCAGAGTGACGATCACTTACCATATTAAATAAAGTTCATACATAGTTAATTTATCGCTTCCGCATATTAAATAAGATATTTTGAGAATAGTATTTCGTTCATTTTGGTTGTAACAGTTTTATATTTTGGTTCTGGAGTTTAATAGATCATTAGTATTAATCACTTGCCTTAGCGATTGAATTGAGGTGTCAATCGTGGCGGTAACACTCACAAATTGTCCTTGTTTTAAATCAAATGCATTTTCTAAAATCTCAGAAAAATTGGGGGTGTTACATATTCAACAATCGCACAAACATTGCAAGCGAATTGCCCTAGCACTAGCGGCTCAGGGGACAAGAACTTAGCCCCCTTGGACCTTCAAACTCCGACTCAGTTCGATAGCAACTATTACAGCAATCTCATCAACACGAATGGTCTTCTTCATTCGGACCAATAATTGCTTAGTGGCGGCTCCACAAACGCTCTCGTCCAGACATACAACAACAATCCTAGCCAGTTTCTTACCGATTTTGTTGCCGGTATGATCAACATGGGTAACATTCAGCCGCTCACCGGCACCAACGGCGAGATTAGAATGATTTGCAGGAGTACCAACTAGTGATATTGTTATGATTGATATATTTTATCAAAACGTATTCAATATTGTACTCATATGAAAGTATTCGAAAAGAGCTTTACGATGATATATTTCATGTACGTATTTAACGGACTTACGCACCAAAAATTACGCAAGAAATAAACTTAATGCACAAAAAATAAAAAGAAAAAAAATTCTAAAATTTTCTACACAAGTAGGTTTCCCGCCTAATTGATGGCGCTTAAAGAGGAGATAATTCCCTCCAACCTGAATTTCATTTTGCGCCTAAATCCCCTAGTTTTTCCTCTAACATTTTTTTCATTAATCTTATATGACAGCATCCCATAGGTAGTGTATGAAGATTCCTCATACATTGAGTATATGTGTACTAGCTTCCATTAATGACGTTACATAATGATAGTTTGAGTTGGAAACTCTGTGGTGATATGATTTTGTGGTTGTTTTGTTTTGATTTATGATTTTGAGGTTTTGTGTTGAGTTGGAAACCGTGTGTAATTAATCTTGTATGAATGACGCTATCTTGATGATAATGTTGTGTGGAAACAACTGGACAGTGATACCGTATTCATTGTTTTGCTTTGTATCAGTCAAAATAGGAAAAAAGGCAAAGCTCCTGCCTGTCTAGTCTCTGTGTGAAAGAAAGGTCAGAGCAACCTTATCAAGGACAACACGTGCGTTCCTTGCTCTGGTACGAAGCTCTCTGACAATGAGATTGTTGCTCACATTGATGTTTGCCACATTCATGAGCCGTTGCACCACTATGCCACTTATCGATGTCTGATGAGGATTTCTGTTAAGGATGACCACATTTGTCCTACTGGGCATTGTCAGGTCTGTGGTGAATTCAGGGTCAAGAATGACGGGGTTGGCTACACCGATCACGGTGATTAGCCCCCCAACGCCAATCACCGCACAAAACGACAAAAACAAATGGGGAGGTGGGTTTTTAGCATAAAAATAATATAGTTGGGGCCATATTGTTCAGTCCCCACTACCTTTCCACATTCTCTCTCCTCAGCAACTTACCACCACGTTCCACCTTTTTTCTCCTCCCTCACTTACAAAATCACCACCACAAATAAACTCAGCCAACCTAATGACCTACGACAATAACATTTATCATAGCCCCTATAACAACCCTCCCAAGAGTCCCAACCACTTGAAGCCAACAACCACCGACTACCACGCTGCCCGTCAACCACAATCATCACAGCACCCACCAAATCACAACATCATCAAGCTACCACATCACTAAACACCCTTCTTAGACCCAAAAATACCATTATAAACACAACCACACATCACCAATCGTGAGTCCATGACCCATACTACTTTACCACGATTACTCCACCTTTAACACATCACAATACCATCTCACAAAATTCATATACCATTTGACCAATTTTATATACCATTGGACCATACAACACTAAAAATTACATCTCAATTCTTAATATATTGTGTCACCATTCACGATTTCGCATATACCATTTAACCATATTCATATACCATTTAACCATATTCATATACCATTAATACTCAGAGTCTCAGATTACTAATCTGAACTTGTGGTCTAGTAAATCAGATGCTGGAGAGGGTCCACTAACCTCACCGTTGTCGCCACACTAGTAAGTTTTTTTTTTCTTGTTTGTTTTTAGTTTCTAGAAATTCGTATGTTTTTGGAAAAACTAAATTTGGGGTTTTGAGATCTACTTTTAATTTGGGGTTTTTACATCTACTTTTTACTAATTTCAAATTTCGTTTTCAGATCTACTTTTTTATTAAATATCGAATTTTAATTTGTATTTAGATCTATTTTTTATCCAACTTGTTTATTTTTATTCCCATGCTTTAATCAGTGGTTAATTTGTATTGCTTTGATTTTTTTTTTCGTGTGGTTAGAACGCAACGAAGTTGAGGAACAAAATCCAGATTTAAAGTTGGAAGAAGATGAAGAATGAAGAAGATGGCCACAAGATTTGCGAGATATTAAATTAGTGTTAGGTTCTATGTTTGGTTGGAGATTTTTCAGCAAAATTTGTGGTGTAACTCTTTTCAGATATCTTATATGAACAAGATTTTGACGGGAGTTGTATGCCCATTTTTCTATTGTTGTTGTTGTTGTTGTTGTTGTCTCTGGGGTAGGGATAGGGGTTGAGAAAGTAGGAAATTTCGAGGAAAAAAATATATTTTTTTTATAAAAAATGGTTACATATAAGAACGGTTTTGCAGAAAAGCTTTTTGTAAGGCTTCCACCTTTGAGGACGGTTTCCAGAAAACCGTTCTTAAATATCTTTCAGAACGGTTTTTACTGGAAACCGTTCTCTGCTTAGCTTTAGAGAAACTGTTCTCTTAGCCTATTTTTAACGTAGTGTGGTGCAGGGTGCTCAAGTCTGTGGTGGTGGGCTATGGGGAAGATTCTTCTGGAGGGGATGGGGCAGGGTCTTCAGGTGTGGCTGGAAAAGGTGATGTGGCTTTCCCTCTATCAATAATCTTTGTAAATCGTGTCAAGTTTATTATTCTATGCTTTGATTCGTGTTCTGAATTTAAACGAGTTTTTTCGTCGTTCCTCAACTCCGATTCCTGTTCTGCTTTGTGTAAAAGTACGGCTAATTTTTTGGCACAAATTGAAATATTCGTCTAGAGATGTTTGATATTAAGTTAGTGTTTCAGTGCCTGTATGTCCCACATTATTTGAACGTTGCTTTTACTTGGATGTTGGACCTATGATGTTATTGCTTTTTGCTTTCGAGTTCATTGGTTTTGCTCAACCCAATTTCTATCATTTATGCTTAGTTTTAACAAGTTCCAATGCAGGATTATTTGTACCTGTTCTGATTTTGTGACATACAAATGTGGTATTCATGTGTTCCTTTTGCCTGGTGTTGAGAGAATGAGTGAGTGACCCATTTCATATGGCTCCTCTAAGAAGGCTGATGTGATTTAGGATTTTGTCATGTTAGCGGTTTTTTTTCCCTGCAGCTGTAGCAACTGTTCCTGCAACATATTCATCCTCTTTTTATGTGGACTAAGCATTTTGATTTTCATTCGCCTAATTTTGTACGATTTGAAAGTTTTACTGTTGACTTACAAACAATAAAACTACAAAATTTCACGTACAGTACCACTGAGGAAGATATAACTTGAAGAGCTTCAGTAGCAACAACTAAAGAGGATCACAGGATATCCTAGTCTATAGTTTAACTAGAACTCTTAAGAATATGAGGCTGGCTATAGCATTTTGTTCACCCGTAAATTTTCTGCTCTTTGGTACAGTTTTTTTGCTCTTTGGTATAATCTTTTAACTCCAGTTTGGTGTGTCTATGAATATGATGTTGGATTTGCTATGGAAAAATATTAGCTGAGAATTTGTTGAATCTTGATCAAATTTGTTGGAAATTGGGCGCATTTGGGATTTGTTATTCAACCTAGCAATTTACGTCCTGGTTTTTGTTTATTGTGCTCCCCCCTCCCCCTCCTGTCTTTCTGGGTAAAATAAAGTTCAAAAAGCTTTAATCCTTTTGATCTTTGGCATGGATTAAATTTACCATCAACTACGAAGAACTTGTTTGGTTTTGAGCGTGTTTTCACAAAATCAAACCTTTGTCTTGTGGTATTTACTGTGGGTGCTTTTTTCTTTACCAAAACCATGAACTCTAAGACTACCCACAATGGGTAGGGCAAAGAGGGGTGAAGAAAAGAAAAAAGTGGGAAGAAAAAAGAAAAGAAATGTAACTGGGGCAAAGGGGGAGAAGGGAGGGCAAATGTTGCCTTCAAGCTTGCCCTGGGGCAAGGCAGAGAAGAGGAGAGAGAAATAAGAAAAACATGTTTCTTTTATTTGTAAGAGTTATTTTTGTATGATCAAAGTTTTAAAAAAAAAAAAAAATTACACCAACAATTATAATTTTCCATTCTCTTCAAATTGAGACCACATTTAACATATTTTGGTGCACGTTTCGTTTTCGCTATTTCTCTCCAATGGGATAAAAACAAAAATAAGTAAATATATAGTGTATATGCCCTAAGGCACCGATGTGCCTTACCAAGGCATAGAGTTAAGGCAATATAATTAAAAATTGATTTTTCGTTATTTGCCCTAGGGCAAAGGAGGGCACTAATGTGGATAGTCTAATGTAACCCTTATAGACCTAAAACCATTTTGGGTCGAACTTCCCTCGACATGTTTTTTTCCTACATTTTAAAAATAAATTCATGCAGTTAACTTTTTTTAAACTTTGTTACTACTATTGACGTGTAGTAAAACTAAATGGTAGTAGTCTTTACGGATATTTCGTAGATGATGATCAATCTTAATTAAGTTGTAGCCTTAACCTTTCTTTAGCCGAAAGAGTATGAGAAGACTAAAGCGTATGAGCTAGGTAGCCTTCATGGGACACAAATGCTAAATTTCAAGGATGAAGAATATCTAACAGCAGTCTACCTAATTTTTCTCGTATCTTTGATTATTCTTTTGTTCACACTCATTAAATGTTTCGAGAAGCATTGTTAGGGACATGTTCAAGGATGAACAATTACCTGTGCGTAACCTTTTTGCTCTTTTTGTCGAAACAGATTATTGCGCTTCCTACATACATGGGCATGTAAACTAAGTGATGTAACTCCTTAGAGAAGGAGCCCTTCTTGAAGGGGGTGGGCTAAAAACAAAATTATTCAGCCGTAGTTTAATTTGCTTAATTATTTAGCACGATACCTCGGGTTATCAACTAAGAATCGCATGGTTATTTTGAGGTTAAAACTAACAATCGCATTCATAGCCCTTTCGCTTTCAGCCACTAGTTCAGTCCTATCATTTCGACTTGGGTTTTTCTTGGCGCACCTCATCATCAGACGGCGGACTCGTTTGCTCTTGGATCTTGTAGTGCTTACCAAACTGAAAAGATCTTAATACAGCAAAACTATAAAAAGGCGAATATTTTTTCACTCGGTTATAATCCGTTCTACGTACTCGGTCGTTTTTTGTACTTGAAGTGGATTTGTTACTAAACGTTGAATTTGTTAAATTTGTTGGTAAAAATGTAAGCATGCACTGAATTGTGTAAGACAATGGCACAATGCAAAGTCAAAACCATTTACCTTCACTTTTGTTCTAGAAAAGTCGAGGATCGGACTTGATAAAATCAATCCAATTGGTGAACATTTTTACCGAATCTAACTGTTCAGCGCAAAATGGTCGGTTGACATGTTTGATTATACTGTAACTACTTTTGAACACAACAACCTTTTTTTTTTTTTTAATTACTACTCCGTATTATCAATCTAACACTAACTTTTGAGCTTTGACATACGGAGTAGTACTTTGATTGGTTTAAAAGTGTAAAATGTCATAAAATGCAGTTTAATTTGCTTAGTTTTCTGACCATTATCTTTTATACAGCATGAAGACTAATTGTCAATTTGTCACGCAGTTATGTTATATTCAAGGTACACTTAGAGAAATCAATGCAACCATTATAGGAGTATCGCACAATTAAAATCAATGATTCGATAAATTACATTCCTTCTAAGAAATATATTACGTAAGTGATGGTTTGGGGGATATTTCAAACTCAATGTATAACTCGTAATTGCACAATGCATATCTTGACCCTTAAATAATTTATATAGTAATACATATCGTATTTCTAAACACAAATATTAAGCCCCGCATGTGCTCCAAATTCACATCATTCTTCCCTTAAGTTTCCCCTAATCTTTCATTTTCACTAAAACGTTCAAGATAGAAAAGAGTAATTCTAAGCAACCTTCTCTCCAATGGAAATTACACCAAAGTAATCAAATAAATCAAACATTTGGTAAAACTCAACCTTAGCTTCTTAATTAATTAATTAATCAGCTTAGCTTTGCTTGCTTTCTACTGGAAGCAAGACTATTATGCACTATTATTAACATAGCATCATGCATAAACACGATTAAAATGTAATATAACAAGGTCAAAAGCAACAAATTAAAGCTCGATCTACTTTAGAGCGCACTATTGATTTTCTCCGCGTTCAATCAAATTATAACACAAAAAAGAGTTTAAATTGGAGTAGTTAGAACTTTAATTAGAAGCATACTTAGTCAATATTCCTAATGATATCTTAACCATAATATAATATTAATAATCTATTACTTTTTTTAATTGCGTGCATGAAAAGTTGACATGTACAACAGTTAAAATCAAGCTGACACGTGTACAAAAGCTAGCATTTGATTGGTTACAAATCTTTCCGTATATTCCAATGGTATCTTAACAGATTTCAGTGAAATTAAATATTTATTATATGATATCTTTTATAACCAAAAATAGATAATATGATATCTTCTATGAACAAAAATAAAATGATGTGCTAAATATATATTTTATAAACCAAAAATAAAATGATACACCTAAGGCCTCTTTTGATAGGTTGCATCTTTTTTATTTGAACGGAACTGATTTGATTGCTCCTAATCTAATCTGATCTGATTTGAATGACTCTGAACTGATCTGATCTGATCTGAATTTGTTGAAAATATGATTGAATTTTAACGGATTAGTATCAATAATGGACCAAATTCATTGAACGTTATTTGAGCAATTCTAATCTAATCTGATTTGAATGACTCTAATCTGATCAGATCTGATTTGAATGATTTTGAGCTGATTTGAATACTACTTTCATTAAGTCATATTAAACAGGGCCTCAATCCCCCCATAAAAGTATATATAAGTCGTTCTCCTTTCGAGACGACGATTTTACCATTAATTTAACGAAAAAAAGTATTTGGCCAAAAATTATGAAAATTATATTGTTAGTTTGTAGCGAAAAACCCTATCACATGAATATGTT
>JBBYHQ010013781.1:0-10662 GCA_038382645.1 Spergularia azorica | reverse complement strand
AACATAGCTATGGGTTATGTGAAGTCCGGTAACCACAAGGCCGGAACTAAGGTTAAGATTTTGGTAAGAGGAAAGCCATATGAAGGGGTTGTAACGAAGATGCCTTTCGTACCCACCAAATACTACAAGCCATGATGATCTATAGCAACTACCCTTATGATCTCCTAATTTTTTCTTGTTTTGGTATGCTCGTCAAAACTCAGTCCTGAAATACTTTTCATGTTCCTGAATTTTCTAGTGAAACTGTAATTTCTACTTCTCTGATACTCTATAGTCATAGATGAAAATAAAGCGTGCGCATGGTAACAATTGTTCTGCAGGCCTCGACATAGAAGTGTATTCCAGGTATTCCTGTCAGTTTTATCTTTGACAGTGCCCTGTTTCTGAGCTTTTATTCCTAACTCAATACATTAGCAAGGCAGCGTAGTGTATCAGGAAAGGACGGGAATAATGAAAATAAGTGAACGAGCAGACAATAGATAGGGGAAACCCTGTGATATAACAGCAAAATAACATTACAAGTTTTTTTTTCCAAGTGCAGATTCATAAAAAACCTGCAAGTACTAAGTTACTAACAGTAGCTACAGATTGAAGAAGTTCCAGGATATATGTCTGCCTGTTTCTCAGGTCTACCTGCTGATGAGTCTAAAGCTTGATATATCGAAAGTTAACTACGAGAGGGCAGAGGAGCATGTCCATGGTACCACATAGAATCCGGTGTCAGATTCATCAGGCAACTTACATAGTGCGTGAACCTTCTCAACCTTTCTAGTTTGTAAATCACAGCTGAAAAAGCTAGTTGGATACACCTCTAGCCCTAGGAGGATCTTTTGTTGATTGCTCTTGTAAGCGTAAACCAGCGGCTGTAGATCGCCGATGAATGTAATCGGACGAGTGGAATTCAGAAGGAATAAGTAGCTGAACTCATCAGATGAGTAGTGAAGCAATTTAGTCCAAGATTCTTTCACACCGTACTCCTTCATAATCCATATCTCCATCGAAATGTGACAGTCTCTCATTGTTTTCCTGTCAGTCCATTTTAAACCTTTTTCGAATTTGCATTTTACCAAATGCAAACATCCATTCAAATCGGTGAAGTCCCAATATGTATGAGAAGATTCAGAAGGACAAATCACCCCGTCAGGGAGAGGTACGTCGTAGAACTCTTCTGTTCCGAGATCTAAAGCTCTTATACTGCTGATTCCGTGCTTCCAGTGTAATGCATTATTAGAGACAAGGATGTATCTTCGTGTTCTTGGATCGGAACCATAATAATCTTTGCCATTGAGCTCGATGACACTCCAGGAATCGTTACGCAACCTGTAGATATAAGCTCCGCCTGGTATTAACTTCAAAATCTTGAAATCATTGCTCTTATGATCGTAACCAAACCCAATCCTAGCTGTGGTGGTAGTAGTCATTGGGATTTCTTAAATTCTTCTTCTCCAAATAAGGTACGATCTTGCAGGCTCGGGTTGTCGGGTTGTACAACGAAATATGTTGTTGAAATGGGTCATCGAAGCACAACAAACAGTTACAACAACCAATACAATAACCACGAGGAGGACGAGGAAGCTCCCAGACATCCAAGGCGCTTAAAAAACCGTAGGTATAGATTTGAGTCGGGGTAATGAGAAGACATCGATTCGAATCACTCAATAATTGGGTGGTGATTTCGTTTAGCCAAGACCTCAATACGCACTTTAAGCGAAGAAGAGAGATTATGGGTAGCCTTAATAGGATGTTGAATTTACGTACAAATAGCTCAACTGTTTCAACCTTAAGCCGGAGATATTGCATTGTGCTTTAGTACTTTAGGATCTGATGCGTACTACTCCCTCCGTCCCCTTTTAAACACCCCACTTTCCTCTTTCGGGTGTCCCTCTTTACACACCCCGTTTCCAAATGCAATAAAACTTACTGTATTGTTCTCAGCTTAAGTTCCCCTAACTACAATTACAATGTAGTAAAACTTGATCAACAACAATAATCCCATCTCAATTAAATAATTAATGCACCCACCCATCCAAATAATGCACCCACACCCAACTTCCACCATTACTTCACGTTTTTTTCTGATCAAATTAACCCCCCTCACCAATTCATACACCATTACTTTTCTGTTCTTCAACATCTTTTCCCACCTTTTCATATGAACCCTAGATTATCTCTCCTAAAATCCTCTACCTTTTCCCTACAAAACTCCACCCATCTTAATTCCTTGCCCTAAATTACAAGATCTGGCCTCAATTTTATTCTCAAACACTAGATTCGTGCAAATTTTATTTATCTTGCACAAATTCTGGCCTCATGTGTTTCAATTTTTGCCCCAAAATCTGGGATTCAATTACTTTGGATTTGTTGGGCTTAGTTCGATCAGCTTTAAGGATGGGTTTTTGATTTTTTTTTTTTTTTGTTGTCATTTTTGGCTTGATTTTGTGGTAAATTGTAATTATTGTTGCATTTTTTGGGCTTAATTTGTGGGGTTCGATTTTCGAGTAGATTATGGGTGACTTTTGGGCAAGATGAAGGAGTATGTAGCTCGAAATTTCTGTAAAAAAAAAATTTGGTTTAATTTGGGGATCGTTTAATGTCTTCAGAAAAGTTGAGGATGATGATGATCTGAGGATGATTTTTGTTGTAATTTGATCTTCAAGTGATAGAACAGATTTTGTTGTAATTTGATCTTCACGTGATAGAAACTATTTTGTTGTTTAATTATCCATCCATAAGATTTCCTCATCTGTTCAAGTTGAAATGATCCGTGGATTTTTGGTTTATTTTCTGATTTTAGTTGAATTCGATGTTCAATGTGAATTTCCCAAAGTATGATTAGTTTGATTCAATGTCAATTTCCCAACACTTTTTTTAAGGAATTCTGGGTTACAATGTGTGATTAATTAACTTAGGAAAACATATTTGGAGTCCTAATACCAAATTTCTCTCTCCTACTTTAATTTATCTCTAATCCCCCTTGCCTTATTCCTTGTGCAAAAGGTAATGGGGTGTTTAAAGGGGGACGGAGGGAGTATATAAGTCTAATATATACAGTATAGCCAATATCATACCATAACCAGATATATTCCCAAATTAAATTTTTCCATATCTCTGATCTATTCTCTAGTTTACCTTAGAATAATATGGACTTAGTGACTTCTTGGTTTGTTTCTTTGGTTACAAAGGTTTAGCTAATGCAGCGGGATGGGGAAATGATGATTCAAATCCGAGACAATCTCCAGACACACTGAGTTTCTAACTATTAGGCCAACCTTAATTATCCTCATTATGAACATTATTTGAAGTTGTACTTTGTTCAATGGTTTGACAAATAGCTCAAGGTTTGGACTTTAGCTTTTTGAAACTCGATACTCGAGCATTATGCATGTTGTCAAGAACCCCGACTCTTCTTACACAAGTTACATCTAGGGAATTCCAATATGATGTGGAATAGAAACTCTTCGTATTTTTTGGAGGTTTGAGTTTTATTTGACACGAGCCTTATATTTTGATAATTTCATTATTACTCTTTGTTATGTAGATGCCGTATGGTGCAGTATCATGAAAGGATTTTCTCAGTGCAGGTTCGCTTAGACATAGAAGTGAATTCCATCAGGTATTCCTGTCAGTTGTATCTTTGACAGTCTCCTGTTTCTGAGAATTCATTCCGAGCTCAACACAGGAGCAATGCAATGCCGGTTATGCCGCATAATGTAACAGGAAAGGATGTGAAAAATGAACATAAGTGAGCGAGCAGACAGTAGATAAGCAAAAATCCTGTGATATAACAGCAAAATAACATAACAGGATTTTTTTTTTCCAAGTGCAGAATCACAAAAAAAACCCGCAGCAGTAGCTACAGATTGCAGAATTTCTTGCTGATCTTGAGTCTACGACTTAATATATCGAAAGCTAACTACGAGAGGGCAGAGGAGCATGTCCATGGTAGCACACAGAATCCACTGTTATTTTCATTAGTCAAGTTACATAGGGCTTGAACCTTGTCAACCTTTCGAGTTTGTAGATCACAGCTGAAGAAGCTCTTCGGAAACACCTCTAGCCCTACAAGAATCTTTCGTTTATTGCTCGAGTAAGCGTAAACCAGTGGCTGTAGATCGCGGGGGCCTGTAAAGGCTGTAATCGGACGAGTGGAATTCAGGAGGAATGCGTCGCTGAACTCATTAGGTGAGTAGTGAAGCAATTTAGTCCATGATTCTTTCACACCGTACTCCTTCGTAATCCATATTTCCATCGAAATTTGACGGTCCACTGTTACTTTTTTGAAAGCCCATGCTGAAGCTGAACAATCTTTGTCGGATAATTTCCAAATAAATAATTGGTTAATTAATTGTTGAGTAATTAATTAATGTTAATTATTTGTTATGTCTAAATGTGGTAAGTTAGTTTTAGTAACTAACTTATATTTAACTAACTTATATTTGATGTAATTGGGTGTGTAGATTAAATCAATGGCCATGATTTAATCTTAAGGGGCACCATTACATTATATATACCCCTAGGGGGTCCTAGACATTTATACAATCATATGATCATAGTACATGATGAATTAAAGAGAATTCATCATCCCACATTCATCTCCATGCATACTTCCATGATCCTAGTGCCACTTAGTGTGTCGATATCGCTTGTGCAGGCACTATCGGGGCTCTCTTTGTATCTCAAAGACTAATTCATAGGCCCATGCACGAGGGGGCGAATTAAGTCTTTAGGATAGCGATTTTACGCGCCTAGAAGTCTGCGATATGCCATAATCAACCCCTATATTTCCAACAATCTTCAAATTTACATTTTACTAAATGCAAACATCCATTCAAATCGGTGATGTCCCAATATGTATCAGAAGAATTAGCACAACAAATAATTGTCCCATCAGGCAGAGGTACCTCGTAGAACCGTTCTCTTCCAAGATCGAAAGCTCTTAGACTGCTGCTGTTGTGCTTCCAGTGTAATGCATTGTTAGAGACAAACATGTATCTTCGTGAATTCGCATTGGAAAGATAGTAATCTTTACCTTTGAGCTCGATTGCATCCCAGTAATCGTTACGCAACCTGTAAATATAAGCTTTGTGTGAAACTATCTTTAAAATCTTGAAATCATTGCTCCAATGATCGTAACCAAACCCAATCCTGTGCATGCGGTAGTCTTCGCCTTCCGTATCTCTTAAAATATTCGACATATTCTTATAAGGTACGACCTTGCAGGCTCGGGTTATCGGGTTGTACAACGAAATGTTTCGATATGGAAAATAGTAGCACACCAAACCGTTGCAACAACCATGACAATAGCCATCACGAGGACGAGGACGAGGAAGCTCAGAGACAACGCTACTGGCGCCTGAAAAATCGTAGGCATAGATTTTGATCGATGTAATGAGGAGACACCAAGAACCATGCAATAACCGGGAGGTGATTTCGTTTAGCCAAGACTTCGATACGCACTTCAAGCGTAGAAGAGATTTTATAGGTAACCTTAATATATAGGATGTTGAATTGTATGTCTTTCGGAAGATCCATTCGATTTGTGTATACTCAATCTCAATGGATTTTCTTTGTAACATCGAACCGACGAATAACTCTACTATTTGGACCTTAAGCCGGAGGTATATATTACTCATTTTAAGGAACATTACATATTTAGTTGCAAAATGAATACGGAAATTTTTAAGGAACATTACATATTTAGTTGTGTACTTCCTAAGTTATTCATTTTTACTTCTTTTTATAGTTTGGTAGATATCTTTTCCCTAATATGTCTTTGAAATATGCCAAAAATGATAAAAAGTGATATACTCTGTGAGCAGTTGTTATACCGTGCTCCACGGACCACAGATAACACTGTGGTCCGAGACACGTGTCGCGACGACATTGGCCCAAAAACAAAAAAAAATCAAACCTCAAAAAATCAGTTTCTCTCTCCTCACACTTCTTCAACCAGACTCACCCACCCACTCTACCTTCCAACAACCATCACCAATCTCCACCACCACAGCCACCACTAGGACCGCCATGTAACCCACCAATCAACCCATGGATTTTACGAGGGAAGATCATGGATCTCACCACTATAATCCATGGACCTCACCAATATAATCCATGGATCTTACAACAATTGAAATGGATTTTAAAAATTCAACAAAAAAAACTACATCAAAAAAATTGAAACTCACGTGAGAACATATTCCAACGAGTTGCCGGCGGCGACGTCATTTATGAGGATCCATACGAATCTCAAGTAAGATCCATATGTATCTCGGGTAAGATCCATATGTTTCTCAAGTAAGATCCATATGATTCGTGCCTTATAGAATGGTCGTCGGAACGCGGGCTCTCCGGTGAATTAGATGGCTGGTGGTGCGCCCCCGATGACGGCTCGGTTGGGTGTGCGGAGAGAGGGGAGGAGAGAGAAAGAGGGAGTACAGAGGAGGGAGGGGAAATGAAAAAACTGGAGAGAGAGAAAAGTGTGTTAGCAATGGTGGCGAAGTAGGTGGGGTTGGCGACGGTGGAGGTGCGGCGGTAGGAAGGCGAGGACATTCGTGGTAGTTGTCGTCGCCGGCGAAGTAGGTGGGGAAGGGGAGGAGAGAGAATGGGGGAGAAGATATGAGAGAAGTAAGAAAAAAAAAAAAAGTCACGGGGAGAAAGAGGAAGTAGAATGTTCAGTTTTTTTTATTTTTTTTTCTCCGCCCAATCAAAACGCGCCACGTGGCAAGAAGCACGAAGGACACCGTGCTCCTTGGAGCACTGTATAATTTGCGCTCTGTGAGTAGTAATTTTTAGATGAAAATATTAGCATTTTTTTTGGGACAAACGATTAAGGAAAATTTAACAATTACTAGAAGACGGTGGGAGTAGTATATTAGAATCTGATACGTGTCTAATATAGCCACATTATATCATACCCTTATTTACCTAAAATACTATACTTAATTCTTTCGATGGGCTTTCTTTGTAATTGTACTTTGTTCAATCTATCGCACGTCATATAGCTCAAGGTTTGAAACTCGATAGTCGAGGAGTATTGATATAGAACCACAACTAGGAAATTCCTATATGATGATGTGGAATAACAGAACAATGATAACAGATCTTTAGTAAGGAATAATCTAAATTAATTTTGAATCTTTCGATCTGAAAAAATTGACATAAGTAACCTGGAAAACAACCAAACATTACCCCAAAACGCGCTCTCACCCGTGTTCAGGTAACGTGTGGAGGGACACCTATATGTAGAAGAAAAATAAAAGCATAGAAATTTTTTCGAATTAAACGAACAACAAAATAACAAGAGTTAAGACACGAGACGTACCGCAAGTAAATGATTCATCAACAGCTTGATGAGTACGATTTACGAGAGGGCAAAGGTGCATGTCCATGGTGCCACAAACAATCCTTCGTTGTCGTCTTTGTCAGCCAAGTTACATAGGCCTTGAACCTTGTCAACCTCTCTAGTTTGCAGATCACTGCTAAAAAACTTCTTTGGATGCAGTTCTAACCCTACAAGGATCTTTCGTTGATCGGTCGAGTAAGCGTAAACCATTGGTCGTAACCATGAGTATTTCGGGATAAATAAGTTGTGGAACTCATCACAGGAGTACTGAAGCATTTTACTCCACGACTTTTTAACACCGTACTCCTTCATAATCCATATCTCTAACGATGTCATCGGTTTAAAAAGGCGCTGAGACCCATTTGTTTCTAATGGTGCATTATTATATATAACCATATGCAAAAATCCCTTTAAATCGGCCAAGTCCCAGCAGCAAAGGTGAGAAGGACTAATAATACACCCATTATCAGGCAGAGGTACCTCGTAGTACAACTCGGTTTCGAGATCGAAAGCTGCTATGTTAGCGTTGTCGCCTCTGTACTTCCAGTGTAGTGCATTATTAGAGAAAACCATATATTTTCGTATCATTCCATCAAAGCTTAATGAAACGGAATCCCGATCATTGTAGCCCTTGAGCTCGATGACATCCCACCAATCGTTTTTCGACCTGTAAATATATTCTCCAACGTCTGGTACTAACTTTAAAATCTTGAAATCATTGCTCTTACAATCGTAACCAAACCCAATAACAAAGTTGTGGCCTTGTGGGTGTAGGGTAGGTCTTGTTATCTTCAACTTCGGACCAGGAACGACTCTGTAGGCTCGAGTTGTCGGGTTGAACAGCGTAAAATTCTGAAGGTAATTATCCTCTACACACAACACTCCGTTACAAGGACCAGCAATGTAGTAGTTTGTGAGTTTGAAGAAGTTAGGAGGACGAGGAATCTCACAATATACAACGCGTTCGCTTGAAAAATTTTAGGTGAAGATTTTGGACGTGCCAACGAGGAGGCATGCATTATTCGAACCATCATCCAGGTTTTGAGATCGACATTGGCGATTTATTATTTGTTGTTGATAGAGCTTGGTGAAGTAATTTGAGCTGATTTCGGTTAGCCAAGACTTTGATACGCACTTGAAACGAACGAGAGATTTTACGGGTAGTCTTAATAGGATGTTGAACTGTACTTCCTTGGGGAGGTTCATGTGTGTATCCTCCATTCGATTCTTGTGTGTATACTCCATGATTTCCCTTTGAAGTTGTAGCGTGTTATTTTTATCATACCGATAATTAGCTCAACTGGTAAAGTAGTATAGCATCAATTTTTGAAACTCGTTTCGATGGTAAGATTGTTTATATATTATATATAAAGATTTGAATTTGCATGGTATTGGAATTGCCTACAACTAGAAATTCCTATATGTGATCATGTCATGATGTAGATCGGAGTAGGAAACTCACTAAAAACTTTTTTTTTTTCTTTTCCAAAACAAAAAGGGTAAGAAGAAGAAAAAAAGGAAAATTCACCTGATATGCTCGAACTTTGCCATTATGGTCGATAGCAACAATTTCATTGTTGATACTCTTTAGTCGTAGATGAAAATAAAGAGACTAGTGCGCATGCATGGTAACAATATTTTCTGCAAGCCTCGACTTAGAAGTGAATTCCATGTATTCATGTCAGTTCTATCTTTTTTAACTGTTAGCAAGACCGCGTAGTGTAACAGGAAAGGCTGCAAAAAATGAACATATATATAAGAGAACGAGCAGCCTGCAGACAGTAGATAGAGGGAAGTCTTGTGATATAATTAACAGCAAGATAACATAACAAAAAACCTGCTAGTATTAACACTAGCTACAGATTGAAGATTGAATTTCCTACTGATAAGTCTACGGCCTGATATATCGAAGCTAACTAGCTAGCTAAGTTCGACAGGGCAGGGGAGCAAGTCCATGGTACCACATAGAATCCGCTGTTAGTTTCATCAGGCAAGTTACATAGGGCTTGAACATTCTCAACCTTTCGAGTTTGTAGATCACAGTTGAAAAAGCTCTTTGGATACATCTGTCCTAGCCCTACGACAATGTTTCGTTGGTTGCTCGAGTAAGCGTAAACCATTGGCTGTAAATTGCCTATGTCTATAATCGGACGAGTAGAATTCAAGAGGAATAAGTTTCTGAACTCATCAGATGCGTAGTGAAGCAATTTCGACCACGATTCCTTCACTCCGTACTCTTTCATAATCCATATCTCCATCCATAACACAGTGTTTCGATGTATTGTTAAAGGTTCTTCGAATTTGCATATTACCATATGCAAACATCCCTGCAAATCGGTGATGTCCCAAAATGTATGAGAAGATTCAGACGGACAAATTATCCCATCAGGTAGAGGTACCTCGTAGAAGTCTTCTGTTCCAAGATCGAAAGCAATTATACTGATGTTCCTGAGCTTCCAGTGTAATGCATTGTTTAAGACGAACATGTATTTTCGTGTTCTTGCTACTTGATTTTCTACACAGTAATCACAATAATCATTGCCTTTGAGATCGATGACATCCCAGGAATTGTTTTGCAACCTGTAGACATATACATCTCTTGCTACTAACTTCAAAATCTTGAAATTTTTGCTCTTATAATCATAACCAAATCCAATCCTGTCGCGGTAGTAGACGACATTGGTATTATGTCTTAATTCCTCCGACTTCAAACCAGGTACGACCTTAGTGTCCAACTCAGGTACGAGCTTGCGGGCTCGGGTTGTCGGGTTGTACAACCAAATTTTTCGTAGATAGTGGTCATCGAAGCACAACAAACCGTTACAACAACCCTGACTATCATACAAACCCCTAACAGCAGGAGGGTTAGGAAGCGGCTCACAGACATCCGAGGCGCCTGAGAAATCGAAGGTGTAGATTCTGGTCGGGGTCATGAAGAGACATCGATTCGAACCATGCAATAACTGGTTGGTGATTTCGTTTAGCCAAGACTTCGATACGCACTTAAAGCGAAGAAGAGATTTTATGGGTAGCCTTAAACTGATGTTGAATCGTATTTCTCTCGGAAGCTTCTCGTATGTATCTTCCATTCGATGGACTTTCTTTGTAAGTCTTACTTTGTTATAACATCGTAGGAACAAATAGCTCAACTTGTAAGGTTGCGTGTTGATATATATTATTCGCAAATACTATCGTACCCCGGGGGTACGGATAGAATGGTACCCCCTGGGCCTTTTTCAAGCCGGGCTTTTATTTGTTTTGTTTATATTTACAATTTCTGTTGGGCTCATGTCAAATTTGGCCCAATAATTATTCAACTA
>JBBYHQ010013701.1:0-10678 GCA_038382645.1 Spergularia azorica | reverse complement strand
GTTTTTAGGTGGTCAATGACTTCTCTCTCGAGCCATATTGGTACTGTTTGACACACTTAAAACCGCCATTACCACTGACGATTTTGTCGACGTGCACCCCGTAAGGTTGAATAAGTTCAAAATCGACCCATTTTGTTTAACGTTTATTTTTTGAGCCCTATTCCGAAAAAAAAATCACTTTTTTTGTCACTTGGAATTAGTAATAGTATTTCATTTATTTATTGAAATCGGAAAGAAGAAAATTTGTCTTGTCCTTAACATGGTGTTTGCTTAATTTCAAGATCTTGCTTGCAAGTTGTGCTATATCCATTCTCGTTTAATTTACTCATTTAAATTTAAAGAGCACTAATCATGGAACAATTTGCCTCAAGACATTGCTAATTACAATGATTTGTTGATATAGAATAATGATGTTGCTGATTAGGTCAAGTAAGCGCCGTATTAGGCAATGCAATGTTTTCTTAGGTGGTGTTTGGGAACATGGATTTGATTTACAAATCCAAATTTGACTCAAATCACATGTTTGGGAACTAACACAAGAATTTGAGAATTTGGTTTTGTATCAAATCCTTGGAAATTTGATTGAAATCAAATTAGTTGTAAATCAAATGACACCACAAAATCTGTCATTTACAAATCCAAGCTTTATTTTTTCAACTAAAACTTCCCCATTTCTCTCTCCTCCCTCCCCTACCCAATTCTGCCTCCACCTCCGACCACTTCACCGGCGCTACCATCAAAGTCGTCGGCACCGGCGACCCCACCGCCCCAGACTCCACCTTCGCGTCACCGCCGCTTCTTCGCACGCCATCTTCATCTTCTCCCCCTTCCCAACCTCTTTTTTCGTCCTCTCTCACCCACTCTCACTCATTTCCTCCCACCACAGCACACGCACATCCTGCCACCTTTGACCGCCGTCCGACGGTGGTGGCAGTGAGGGTGGAGGAGGGAGAGTCGAGAAAGGTTGAGGGTGGGAGAAGAGAGATAAATGATGAAAGATGAGATGAGGGGACGACAGGATGACGTATTCGCCGGCCAGAATATTGGGGGCATCGGTGATGTCTGGCTGGGTGCAGATCAAGCTCCGGTGAGCAGTGGCGGCGGGGATGGAGTATGACGGGGCAGCGGTGGTTATAATTATCCCCTGTGGTGGACGGTGGAGAGAAGATTAGGAGGGGTTGCTAAGGTTTTTTTTATTTTTATTTTCATTTTTAATTAAATTTGATTTCAAAATATAAATTTTGATTTCAAAATTTTTTGTGGTTCCAAACAAGGAATTTGGATTTCAAATTGTAGAATTCAAAAATTTAAGTTTTCCCAAACATTGGATTTATATTTGAAATCCAAATTCTCAAATGATGGAATTGAAATAATTCCAAATTCTCAAATGTTAGTTTCCAAACACTCTCTTAATAGATTTTAATGAAAGTCTAACTTGAATTCGCACAATATGCCCGCATATGCATCCGATTTGAATATGTAAGACGAATTCAAACAAAATGTCAACTTTTCGAAGAAAAACGGGGAGAATACTCCTAATGGATTAACAAACAGAGGAAC
This sequence comes from Spergularia azorica, assembly GCA_038382645.1. Classification (NCBI taxonomy): domain Eukaryota; kingdom Viridiplantae; phylum Streptophyta; class Magnoliopsida; order Caryophyllales; family Caryophyllaceae; genus Spergularia; species Spergularia azorica. The sequence continues at coordinate 9,118 of JBBYHQ010013701.1, read as the reverse complement.
GAAACATATCATGCACCAATTAACAAGCTGAGCTAAATCCTCAGTCCAGTCCTTTACTACATAAAATTTCATCTAATCTACTAATCAAATTCCTTAAAAAATCATAGTTCTACTACATACGCTAGCCAATGGGTTATTGACTTGTTTACTTGAAGAAACTAATCAATGATACAAACTAGCACAAAGCTAGATGCGTGTGACAAAAGTCTGAGAAATGGCCTTAAGTTTAAGAGCAGTCGAAACCGCACCAGAAATCTTCATCTTCAAGGAATCTCTAATACGGCCATTGCTAAGCCTCTTCAAGCAGCGTTTATCATTTGCAACAGCGTAGCCAATGTAAGCTAGGGCCTGCTGTTTATTAGCGAGTCGAATCGTGGTATTTATCATCTTGTTGGCCATTGCATGCGAAGCGATTCTGATATCATCAAGGACATGAGCAATGTCTGATGCACATCCACTGATAGTGGCAGCTTCGGTCATGTTATCCTTAACACCGCCCTGCTTAGACAGCATCACCAACAGCTTGAGCACGTTGTTGCTCGTGTTTGCTGTCGCATCTAGGGCAGCTGAGGTGAGCCATTGCCGATCAATGTGTATCTTGCACGCATAAGGGGAGAGGAATATGTAGCAAAGGTTGGAGAAATAGGTGGTGTTGCATTCGCTTTTGATGAAGTTTCGAGTTGGTTTGCAGTTTGTTGATGGCGCTTCAGAAGAAGCTTGTGACACAATGCATAGGAAGGTGAAAATTGTGCAAATGACATGGGAACTTAGGCGATTATGTTGCATTACTATTGCTTTCTACTAGAGAGTGTTTTATGGAGGTGTATACGATACAAACAATAGTTTTGAGTTAATGGGTTGAAGATGCGCCCTTTTGTAGAGGCAGAGTAAACTTGAAGTTTACTTAAAGCTTCATTTTCTATGTATCGAGATGGTAAAGCCATCATAATCCCCATGAAATCTTGCTCCATACTCCGTAGTTCGTACGAGTTACTTCTTTGACTATAGATGAGGTAAAAAAACAGAAAAGATTGAAACTTGAATCTTTTCTTGGGACTCTTATTGCAACTGACAAGGCAACCAATCAAGGAACTATCGATTTCGATTTTTGGTCTTTTATTTTCACTTACATAGGTGGTAGACCATGTTTGATATGATTTATTTGCAGTAATATTCAAATCAGAAATATTCAAATTTCTATCAATATATTTGGTTCATAAGTGATACTAATTCGTTGAAATTCAATCAAAATTTCAACACATTCAGATCAGATCAGATCAGTTCAGAATTATTCAGATCAGAATAATTCAGATCAGATCAGATCAGAATCATTCAGATCAGATCAGATCAGTTCAGAAAGATGCAGTCCTATCAAACGGAGCCGTAGTGTGGTACATGCAATATAACACGATTATGCGACATTGGATTCATGTGTTCAAATGTACATTGGTATAGTCTAGCTAGAAATACTGATTCCGAATGACATAGTTCGAAATCTGTCAGCATCGAAAGGAAAAATAAAAGCGAGATCTCTACCGGAAATTATCTTAGAGCCGATTAAGGAGAGATAGAGTAATACTTGTGAGTTTGAGAGAACGTAAAACAGACTTGTCTATCTTCTTCTTCAAGTTAAGTCTCAAATGACCTTCATAAAGTCCATCTAGGCATGTAACCTCATCAGTAATGGCAGCACTAACCCAAGTAATAACATTAGATCGAACAAACATCGAGTTATATCCACTCTTATATCTCTTCATTTCATCCGAACTTTGCTTAATCTCGTCGATACTATAACCAATCTCCTCAACACAGTCCTTCATTGCTCCAGCCTCCGTTGTATTAAGGTTTAACCCACCTTGGTTGGAGAATTTCATCACCATTTTCTTTGATTTTTTAGTAGCGCCCAAACTCACTGATAAAGCAGCCTTACAAAGGTTTACACGATCATTGTTGATCTTAGACGAGTATGGAGAAAGATATGTGTAACAAAGTTGAGGGTAATCAGTCGAATCACATTCGGTTTTCACGAAGGTGTTTATTGTGTTGCGTTTAGCTGCGAAAGTGATTGAAAGACTGCATATCAAGGCTAGAAGTGTGATGAACAAGCGGAAGTTTAGGTGCCTGCGGTCCATTTGTGATGAAGGTGGTGATTAAAATGGAGAGGTTAGATCTATATTTTGAACGGTATGCCACATTTGGCCTATATACGAGTAAGATTATTATCATAGTTGACTAAAATTGTTGGAGTGAATTTCGGTTTAAACTTTAAAGAAGCCACACTTTTGAGATGCTGAAGTATAGGGATTGCCGGATTGGGTAGCCACCCCCATGGAGTTAGCGTACATGCATGGCTTAACAAGGCATTTTCCTTTTGTTATTGATTAGTATGTCCTGAACGATAGTCTTGTATAGAATCGTCTTACAATAATTTATTACGAGAGCAACACAATTAACTTTTTGAGTTTCGGTTATGAGGGCACTCTAAACCCAAACCAAACATAGATTGGCCCAAAGTTTCTAGCCCAAGCAGCATAATCATGTCGCCGTTAGCCCGCTATTACTCAACGGGTGTGTACATGGTTTTAACTTTTAAGGATTAGTGCAATAGAAGTATGATCCTAAGACAAATTTGCACTAACATTCGAAATGCCAAAAAGAAAGATCGTCATTCTAACTAATTTACTTGGAGCTAAATGCTCACTGTTATCGTGTTTCCGAATGCCTATCTAGATGACGATTGATGAGCACGGTAACTAAGAGTAGCTATGTGCTCCTAAAACAAATTTATAAAGTGCCAAAATTTTACTCCGTATAGACGTATAGTGTAAGCACCATAGAACCATAGATATGCAACAAACTTTCTGCACTTATTTAAGAGATCAAATCAGGAACCACAATTACGGGTAAGATGGGCCGGGACACGGGAGCGATCACATGCAACGATGTACGTAGGCTACGACTGTAAGAATCCCATAAAACTTAAGGAGGTCTCACGTAGTGGTATATGTCGGCCCTCAGTAGGACATGCTACCCCTCGGCCCTCCCTTACAATGTGATGAAAACCCCTCATTTAGTGGTGCATCTACGTAGTTGTAAGGTACTGTAACCACAACCTCGAAACCTTTGAACAGAATTGCGCTAAAACCCGATTCTTAGGTCTTGAACTACTCTGAGTTTGGGACATGGCAACATAGTATGCCGAGCACTCAAGCACATTAAGACGAGCTTCGGAAAAGTTTCATTTTTCATTTTGTGTAACAAGCCACAGTACGCGAACCAGGAGAATTTTGAACTTTTGTCGTATTTTCTTCCGCTATGATTCAACTTAGAACTTTCGTTGAGATTCTGTGCTATTCAACTTGAAAAACACTTTTCGTTATATTTATCTTCTGTATAAAATTCGGGCAATTTCCACAACTCAAAAAGAGCTGGACGAGTAAAGGATAAGGCTCATAAGGGTTATCCGAAAGATTGGGAGGTCTTCAATTTCATACTTTCATATTTTCATTCAACTAGCAAGGTGCTTGGGACCAACATATATGGACCCAAAAGCGAAATGACGCGAATTGAGAAATCCAAATTATTGCAAAGGCTCCTCTAATTTAATGTTGGAAGCTAAAAGTGTTAAAGTTGTCGACATCGCTCTTACTAGAGACATGTAACATGCCATCGTACACCCCCTATTTGCAACTGTGAAGTGTGATCATGTGTGAACCAAATCACCAGTCACCTCGCTCTTTACTCGAATGAAGAAAGACGAGAGTTATCGGCTCCTTTTGGCTTTTGTTTGGGTCTTTGGGACAAATTATGGCATAAGACGTTCCGACACTAACTTATGTTCGAATCTATAGTTTTTGTTTTACAGTATATTCATAAATTTCAAAGATTAAAATCATGTGCATATGCAACCACTTCACCATATGCAAAATTTTAGATTCGTGGTGAGCCTTTAAAACCAATTGAAACATGAGTACATTATTACTTGATTACTTCAATAGCATAACATTTTATACTTTAGAATTCGTTATTATTTTTAAAACCCTTATTACGACACTGATGAGCTATATGTTTTTTGATAGCTCGTTGACCTCAAAAAACATATTTCGAGATACAAATATCGTATTATTTGCATATTACAAATATCTTTCGAGATACAAATATCTAAAATTCGTTATTTCTTTTTCATCTCTTAATAATGTTATTTATAATACCTACAGTTTTCATTGCTGTTTTGCTGCCCTACATAAAATGATAAAAATATCTAATACGATATCAATCCACCAAAACTTCGTTTCACATACTAATAACTTGGCCCATATAAGGGCCCATCCACTTGGAAGCCGAAATGTACACATCAAATTCATAATGATCTATCAATAATTTACCAAGATTCATAGCAATTTGCATTATTTGTGCTAAATTTCATTTGCTTTAATTAAAGATTAGTAAGGCCTTCATATGGAGGGGGACATAAGAGGATACTCCATATGAGGGTGATGAGATTCGAACCCGCAAACTCGGGATTAGAAGGTCCGATGCCTAACTACCAAGCCTCTTTTTGTGCTATATCTCACCCTCTATAAATACAAGTTCATTTCGTCCAAACTTCAGTCATCACTCAAAACATAGAAAACAGAAACAAACTCCTTAACAATGGAAGCTTCAACTTCAAGATATTTCCTAGCTTTCTTCACCATACTCTCAATTACATCACAAATTACCCAAATCTCAGCAATACAACGGCCTACTACCACAACAGTCTACGCAGAATTCATAAAAACATCATGCAAGGCGACGACATACCCTGACCTTTGCTACAACTCCCTCTCAACCCAAGCGGCCACCATCCAAGCAAGCCCCCAATTGCTAGCCAATGCAGCCCTCTCGGTCACCCTAGACACCGCTCAGACCACCTCGCTCGCAATGTCTAGGATGTCCAAAGTCCCCGGGATGCGTCCTAGGGAGGCGGGTGCCATGAGAGACTGCTTGGAGATGTTAAAAGACACCGTGGAACAACTTCGAAACTCCATCAAAGAAATGGGTCAGATGAGAGGTAGTAAGAAGTTCGGGTTGTTAATGAGTGATGTACAAACTTGGGTTAGTGCTGCATTGACAAATGAGAATACTTGTATGGAAGGTTTTGGAGGAAAGGCCATGGATGGGAATCTGAAGACAATTATTCGGGGAAAGATTATGAATATTTGTCATCTTACTAGCAATTCCTTGGCTTTAATCAACAGTTTTGCGTCAGTACATGGTTAAGGCTTAAGAGAGCACTTTATAATCAAGATTAGCTCTCTAAAATAGGGTTTTACTAGTGTGTGATAAGAGAATAGAGATCATTATATTACCTGGAATTCCTAATAGCATCACGATCTCGCAATTATGTAGTAGATCTACAGTTCTATAGTGTAATTAAGCAAATATTGTAACGATTTATAAGATAAGTTTGTGTTTTAAAATGTCAAATGAGGCCCATGGATTGTGTTTGAAATTTAATCTTAGTATCCAAACACAGAAACACCTACATGAAAGCACCTTTGTAAATTAAATAAAAAATACTATTAAGTAGCCCGGGCGTTGCACGGGCCACAAACTAGTTTTGAATAAAGCAAAAACAATCAACAAATAAGACACATTTTTGTTTAAGGTCTGACCAGATCAGTTAGTTTCTAAGATGCTTCAAACAAAACAACTTTTTAGATTTGTCAAGCTTCACCATAGAAAGAAGATTTTTCAATTCTATTCTGCAACAATTACAAGATTTTAGAGCCGTTGAAGCGATGTAAAGCACCTCTGCAGACTAAAGGGTATATATCAAATAGCAAAATTTTAAAAAGATGAGCAAACACCGAAGTGTCTAGTATTCACGGAGATAAGACTTTGAACAAAAGTTTAAAAAAGTTTGGGAATTGCTGAAACCTGATCATGATGATTATAAGTCAGTCCTCGATAGAGGTGATTCATGATGATCGCTTTGGAGGAGACATGTTATGAATCAGAGACAAAGTGGTACTCGCAGCAAAAATCAGCACCAGCACTTCTGCAACATATATATATATATATATATATAGATAAGCTATCAAACACCATGCATTGTCATCACGTTTCAAGAGATAGAGTAAAGCACTGGATTAAGAGGAGTTTACCAGCGGCAACATGAGCAGCTTCAATCAGGTGTACTTTGTCTTGCTCCCAGCTGTTAGCAACGCCATGTTGCAGAACCTGGACAAAAGTAACATAATAGAAGCATATAGACTGTTAGAGCCAAAACAGGGAAAAGTCAAAACCACAACTAGATCATCAAAACACCTGTAGTTACTACTTCTTTGTAAAAAGATAGTGTGTAAATCAATCTATTTAACAACGATCCAGCACCCGCAGCTTTCATTCCCAAAAAAAGAGGAAAAAAGGGGGAATCATGGTCCGAAGTCGTCTATGTGACTCGGACTTCGGACCAGTTGTCAGGTGCAGGTATGGAATAAGCGTCCGACTCATATGACTAATATTTTAGGAGATGTGAACCATGGACCCATCCTACTAGTAGACACAGCCATGGCAACACATCTTCAAAAGTCCTATATAACTCATTAAGTTGATATATGAGGACCTATCTAATGTTATTTTGACGGGAAGAAAAAGAAAATTGTTAAGTCTATGAGTTCAGGTTGATAAATGACACTGATGAAGGCTTGAGATGGGATCACTAACTAATACTAATCTAATAGAAAATTGGACAAATGTACACTGCTACACTCCTCTCCCCCTTCATCCACTATGATCATGTCAAACTTTTTTGTACTATCTTTTCTTGTACAACCGTCAGTTTGTCAAGAAGAGGGTCAGGGGAGAAATCCCTTCCCTTACCCAAGTTATGTCATGTGAAATACGAGTACAGCCCACAAATGAAGAGGTCAGCTAATATAGATTGCCATACATCACAAGTGGAACAGTCTAGCTTCTCATTCCATCAGAGACATTCAAAGGGATAAGAAAAACGGTTTGGCAATATAGGCAACCATAGTATTAGCGATCTGCCTGCCACTGAAGGGCAGAAATAACTAGCTCAAATAAAGTGGTACTTATAATGTAAAATAGAATTTTACAAGAACACAAAATTCCACCATGATTGAAAATGATAACCAGTATTTAGTGGCTGTCAACCGTGGGGAGATAATCTACAATTTACTGGTCTGTATACGAGGATTCAGCAGATATTTATACCAAATCTGAGAGTAGTCAACCAGATATGTCTTACCCTAAAAAAACAAAAGAAAAAGTGTCTTACCTTCATTAGGATATTGCTCTTGATTACACATGCAACAGAGAGACACATGGCAACGAACGAGAAAATCAAGTATATCTTCAAGAATGATGAGCGGCTACGTTTTCGACCTTCAAGTTACCACGCCATCGTTATGACTGATTTGTAGAACACATATATTACATGAAAACAAATAACATCTTTAAACAACATATCCAGGAAGATAAAGAATACAAACCTGATTCGCCGATAATAAGAGCAAGAAAACTGAGAATAACAGGAGAAAAGCTGAGCAAACTTGGATCTTCTCCCTTAGTCAACGGCAATGCTTTCAGAAGAGCCTCGGCCAATAGAATGAGTCCCTACAAGGTAAAATTAATTTGAGGATACAAAACTGAAGGAAAGGAAACGGAGCAAAGAAAAGCTGAGAACTTGGGTGATTGCTACAGGTCAATAACCCTTCAGATTCTCATAAACTGCGGCAAAGGCAAAAGAAACACATCCACCAAGCAGATAAGTCACAAAATCAGCTTCACTGAGCACTGAACTACAGAATACGGCAATATCCTATCTTGAACCAATTCAACCTCACCCATATGGAACTGAACTTGCACAAACTAAACCCCCGGATGCTAAAATTTGGAATTACGATCCGTTCATACCCTACATTTCCGTTAAAGACTGAAGAGTATATCGATTACTAATCGACTAAGCCTCTTGCTAGATTCAGATATACGCAACCTCACTAGCCACTCAGGCATATTTACTGGTTCACACTTCAGATTGTCACAAATAAACAATTGCGCCGGAAAACACACATCCCAACAAGCAAATCAGTCCTCTCAATGATCTACACCCTAAACGGAACTTCATAGCAATCGAAAAAGTTCATCTTGAAACCCCTTCAACACTAATTAGCTTCACCAAGAAGTAAACCCCACCTTATAAAACACCAGAATTTCAATACCAAAATACTTCCTTTACTATTAATCATCATCAAATCACAGATCATTATTCCTAATTTCTCAAATCATGCACCAAATTTTCCAGAAATTGCAGCACAATTAAGTTCAAAATGAAGAAAAACCACAAATTTAAAGCAGAAAATACCTGAATTAGGAAGAGACGAGATAGACTAGACTTGTATTTCGCAACTTTGGTGTACCCTTTTCATTGAATTCCAAGAAAAACACAATTAGTTAGCGTAAAGATGAAATCTTTCCACTACAATCACAATCAAAGAAGTGCCCAAATTAATAAAAATTGGGAATTTTTTAAAAAAATAATTAGGGTTGAATGCTTACTTGACTCGACGACCATACGATATGAGTAATCGGAGCCGTCTGTTCCCGACGGCCTCCCGCCGGCCGATCTCCTCTGCTGCATTTTTCTCTCTCTCTCCCGTCGTCAGTTTTTCTTTGTTTTTCTAGGTGGTGTGTGTTTTACGCCAACTCTTGAGCTGGGTTTAAGAAAGTTAGCCCGAACCCTTCATATGATCTGTTTACGAATTACGAGTATGAGCTCGGCTCGAGCTTGGTTCGAGCCTGGCTTGATTCGGCTTGATTAGTTGGATGTATTCGAATTTTGTGTTTAGTAAAGACTGAAAGTTCAAGGGTGTGGTAGGGGTGGATACTCGTCATCATTTCGGCATTAAACTAAAACATGGGATTTGAATATTTGACACATAAGCGTTAGGTATGAGTATGTATGACTATACCTCTACGATTCTGAAGAAAAGATGAATGTTGATCATCATGGTTGGGAGAAAACACAAGACAAAATAAAATGGTGTTGTATATTAAAAATGATTAAAATGTATTTACATGTGATCAACTATATATATACAAGTCTAAG
>JBBYHQ010013660.1:39356-59632 GCA_038382645.1 Spergularia azorica | reverse complement strand
CATTTTTCTGTACTTACTACTTGAGATTAAGGAACTGGCCAATTTCGTCTTCACTCTTCTTTTCGATACAACAAATACGTCACAGGTATCAGGAGCACCCTTTAACACAATTTGTGGTAGCCCTGGACCCTTAATTTTTCTGAAATTAAATCAACAATATGTTGGCTTAAACTACATCAAGAAAGTAGAATCTAAACATTAACCTCAGAAGTTGAATTTGGTTACAATGTCGTACCTCCAGAAACGATTCATTGATTCCGAACCCATCACTAAGCTTCTGACACCTGAGTTTCTTATATAATCTATAAGTGCTCCAGCAGAATTATCGTACTCAAGCAGTAACGTATCGAATGCTAACTGAAAAAACAGAAATTAAGTCACAGTCAGGCACTACTATTCAAACTACTTGACTCATAATACGAAAAACATTACTCCAGTGTCTCAAAGACTCCCACCTAGGGCAAGGTACGGGGGCTCATTTACACCCCCTGAGTCGAAAATACAGGTAGACTGTTTAAAATTCAAGGAGTTTAGAAGAGAATTTCATTAATACCTCTCCTTGTTTATAGAGTTTCTTATACTGCAGAAATATTCTCTGAGCCTTTTCTCTGACATCCTCCATATACCTTGCCACCACGGTCGCATCCAATTCTTTGATTGCAATACGGTCTCCGGCTGAAAACAAAATAAGTGATCTATAAACATCAAGCCAACATCGGTCGTTTTGAACCATTAAGGTCGAGGTACTGAATACATTAGGTCTCAGGTTCGACGTTAAATGACGTACAAACGTCAAACATCTCCCTCCCCCCAAGGCCATTTTTCGTGTAGTGTGGTCAAATCACAACTTTTAGTCATCAAGACACAAGAAAAACACATAAACATCATCATCATTATGACATGAAAAGAAAAAAGAGCTTACAAGGAGTAGGAATATGGGTGGTGCTAGACATGACATGGACCAACACAAAACGATCAGCACGAGACAAGAGATTTTCCACGGCCCACCGGACCGCTCGCCTACTCCCGTTCCCTCGGCCCTGGCCACCGACGTTCACGGCCACCACCACAATGATCGGCGTCGGCGTAGTCATTGCCATTTTTAGTCGTAGCACGTTAGTAATGGACGGCAGTACGTTGGTTTGTTCAGCTTAATTAGCAGGCGCGCTGATAATAATAATGAGTCCAAAAATGTTAAGGCAACGTAATGCTAAATAGATTAAGGGGGGGTCCATTTGACTTGATTATTACATAGTTAATTGGGATTTTATTTGATTTCATATTATGATGATGATTTGTTTGTTAAGAATATAAATAGAAAATAAGATCAGGCAACGTAACATTATTTAGATAGACAAGTTCAAATACAGCATATGTTGGAGTATATTTCAATTTTTATTTGTGACAATATCATTTTGTGTTGCGTCAAGGGAGCTGAACTAGAAAACCAGCTGACTTTTGCAAATTTTTCCTAATCTTTTGGTGGTTGGGGAGAGAGGGACAAGTGCTTATGTATGTAAGAGGAGAGACTTTCAATAAGATTGTAATCGACCTATAGCATTTGGCTTTATTCGATTTTTTACATATGAAACTCAATTATAAAAAGGGTCGAGCCATTTTACGTCATCAAGACTGAGAAAAAGAGGAGACACGGTCTTACAAATTTTTGACACCCAACACATTTAGATTTACCTAAAACGGATGTTTCATTTGAATCACAAATCAGATCAGATGTCTCTGTTAAATCATACGAGGCCTAAATGATAATAAATGATAATGAATCTTTCAGGTATGACACCATTTGGAATAAAACAGCAGGGAAGCAATCAACCTTTGGGACTTAAACTAGTTTGCATGCCCGTGCCACGCCCGGGTTATGTATTTATATTGTTTATACTCATTTTATAAGAAAAATGTTAACTTTTCTTTGTTCAAATAAATTACCATACTGATTATTTTCCATAAATTAGCTAATATTATACTATTCTATGGTAATTTATTACCATATCCTAACCGATAATTGTATTTAATGCTATTTTTATGTTCTATCCAATTAATGAATGCCAAGTGTCGTCTTAGAAAAGACTTGGTTTCAGGTTTTAATATATAGTATTAGATTGAAAACACTGCACACTGCACATCTTACCGGGCGATACGCAATCATATATTCAATTCGTCACTTGTGAATCTTCCCGTAGGTGTACTCTTTGGGAATAACCATGTTCACCTCCCAGGTTTCGGGAAACTTGTAAATCACATTGCACAAGCAGAATGGCAAAGCTGAGAAAGCCAAGTTTCGAATAACCTAGGGCGAATACAAGTACTGAAAGAACTTACTTTGTAGTATTTCTGTACAAAAATCTATACAAAACGAAAATGTTCAAAGTATTGACATATAGGTTCTTATCATTGTCGCTCCTGTATCATCAGATAGTAAATGCCTAATAAGGCTCATTCTCAAAGCGTTTGGTGCTATGAAAAACATGTAGAACGCGAACAATATAAGATCACCAGAAGAGAGATTTGAACCAAGAAACCCCTCCCACATCCTGCACCAAGAAAAATACAGAAGTTGTCGTTAGGATGAAAACTTCCTGGTCTCAAAAAATAAAAATTTCCGAACAATGCATCACATGCTATGAAACAAACTGATGTTGAATAATTCAAGAACAAGAGAAGTGTGTATGCTTCTGTAGCACCTTCTTCAAGCTCTCGTTTTATGAACTTAATAATGTCGTTAAATTAACAGCATAAGAGAAGACTGTTCAAGGTTCTCAGTGCAATCTCCATCTCTCAATCTGATGGTAATTGTAATTGGAGAAGTAAGAGGCGGCCTTTAGTATTCTACTAATTCAGGATGATAGCTGGAAGAATGAAATCTTATCATCTTACATCCTGTGTCAGATTACACCTCGAAAGTTTCCAAAAATCAAAACAGCTCATCCAGACATCCACACATCTGGGAGACGCATAACAAAGTAAATGATGTCAGGTTCATTTTGTTGGTCTGTAGGATTATCTTCAGGGTGTATGGATATCTCGGCTGAAGTCAAAAGTAGTTACTCGAAAGTTATTTGATTTTTAATGTAGTATACTCCTTTTAAATATGTTAAACTAATGGGAATTAAGATTAATTTGGCTAGGGAGTTGAATGACTACTGGAGAAGGCAAAGGTTGCTTGAGAATAGTCTATTTGGGTCTTTGATAATTGCTGGACAAACATGGGTTGTATTATATGCAAGATGGCCTTTTCCTTTGTACAATAATCATCACAATATTACATCTTACTTATCAAACACATGGGCTGAGTTAAGAGTAAAATTCACTCCGGGTTTGAGGGTGTGAGGCAGTATCCGGTACAACACATTTGGGGTTTACACGGGATGTGCGTCTGCTAGGTGAGGGAGATTGGCTCGAAATTCCCAACAACGAACATAGAGGCAATGGTGCAGTGATAATGACGGAGTTGACTTATATACCATCTCTCTTAGTTGGGGTTATCTTATCATCCGTTTATTTCAGATGACGCAAAAAAGTTGTTGGCTTTGGGTTGGGATAAAACACACTCAAAATGACATTTCAAAGTTAAATCTTTCTACTCTCAGAGTTCATCCAAAAGGTTGACCGCTGCTTCAAGCTGAAAAATCACAACCACCATGACTCATGCAGAACCTCAAGTTAAAGGAGTCAATGGACATCACAGGTGATGGAGTGGGAATTCTAGCTCATACGACGAACAAATTCAGTCAGGTTTCTTCCTCCAAGCTCAAGACACCAAACGAGTGATATGTGAACAAAGTATCAAGTTTCAAAGTAATTTCAAATAGTAAAAGAGCGAAAGCCTACATCATGAATCATGACGATGATTTTTCCATAATTGTTATGGGGTCTAGTTAGCAAACCCTCCACAATAAATGTTGTTGCTACTTAGAACCAGTAATGCCAGATCGAGTAACCAGGTTCATGGAATATAAGCATAGGCACACAAGATGTTATAGCCTACAGAACCATTGGCATTGACACAAATCCCAAAAACAATAAGAGAAGGACAAGCATCCAAGCTTACCATTTTGGTACTCGGAAAAAGGTGCGGAAGAACGACCTGATTCCCTCAATATCTTGCTGCACAATAAGTGCTAGCCCAAACAGGAAGAAAGCTCGCTGACGTTTTCTTTCTTGAGGCCAAAGAGTATTCCAGGCTGCACCAGTAAAAGGTCAGATTAGCGCCATGAAGTCCTTAACTGCAACTGTTATTACCATCCAATCATTAAAGACTACACAATCTACCACAACATATAAAAAGACAGTGGGAAGTTGGACGTCCCTCTGGTTGATATCGTTTTCTGTTTCTATAGCATCTAACATGTTAGTCAATGTGGGGTATATGTGGGTTCTTTGAGCTAGTAATTTTTCACAGAGGCTATTAAACAACAAAGAATTTAACCAATGGAAATTAGAGATGACCACTTACGCTAAAAACTAACTGAAAGAAACACCTATCACATTCAGCACTAGAACACATTTTAGGGACAAAACTTGTGAAGCAGAGATTCATACAGACCTCACTCCATGTCCTCTGAGTTGAAAGGGAGAGGGGGGGGGTTAAATGAATTAGAAAAAATAATGCTGTCAGTATATATTTTTTTGAAAATCACAAACGGCAACCAAAAGTTTTTTAATGCCTTTCATTATTAATTTATGTACTACAGGTGTATCAGTCTCAACTCTCAAACATTGTGGTCCTATCTTCCCATCAAAAATCTTTCATGACTGTATGACCTAGTCAAAGCGTAGCCTTAAAATGTCCTTCAAACTTTTTGGAAGAACAGTATCAAAACTGATTTGTAATATCATGTGCATCCGTACTTCAACATACCTTGCATTGCAATATTCTCCACAGGCCTCTGACCAGTTGAACTTTTGGAGTGACCAGTCTTGACTAGATTTGCAATTGCAGAAGCATAATTGGGAGCTTCTGATAATGACCTCACAACTGAATACCCTGTAAGGCAGTAAAGAGAAAGCACACGGTTACCACTGAAATATATTTCACTTGGAAGTAATGAAATCAGCTTATATAATCATTGTGTATGTGTCATTAAGGTCACTAGCATCCTACCTGTAGCTGGATGCACCATGCTTGCAGCAGCGCCAAATGCAAGGTTCCTTTGCTCTGTACTGGGTAAAGAGCCACCAACTGGAATATAAGACCACTCCTGCATCATTTATAAATGTCCCATTATCCAGTGCTTAATCATGGATATTATAAGGAAGACGATGGCAAAAACGTATCAGCTAGCATGATGGTACTATGGTAGAACAAGCCAAAAAACATAGCCTTATTACTTAATATGAGAAGGTTCTCCCCCGCCCTCAAAATACTACATCTGTGGCGAAAGAATTGGACATCCAATAGATCACCTGTGTTCATATATATGACCATTGAGCCAATGGATCATACTTGCAATTCATACTAAGTTCTGGGCTCATCATAGGCAATAGCCTGTTGCGGGATGTAAAGCAATTGCCTATGGAGACTTGAATTCAGGAAAGTCACTACAAGTGATCGAAAAGCTTAAGGTTGGAAGAGTTGAGTAACTGAAAGGTTTCTCAACAGAGAATCTAGCATTGTTTCTCAGATCTCATTGCCTCTCCATTTTATTTTATTTTACTATTCTGACTACAAATTAACATCATTCAGTAGGGGCACATGTAACCTTATAAAATGACTGGAAGAGTAGTCACCTTATGTCAACCAGATTTTCATTAAAACAAAAAAAGAGAGAGAACCATCAAGAGGAGATAATTTGAGTTTGAGGTACGTTAGGATGACATACTATGCAAGTCATTTGGGAGAAGAACTGTTCAAAAATTGCACCCTTCAAAATTTCTGGGAACACAGAGAAAGGATTTAGATACTAGTCGATAATAGCAAAATGGAAGAAGGGCTTGCATAGGCTAATAATAACCATGAGAGAAGAAAAAGAATACCAAAACCCTAGGATGATCCTGGTGCAGGCAATTCTGGGAGTTCTACAACACACGCAGCCTCACCCCTACAATAATAGAAAATGGAAAGGGATTTAAAATTGTCATAGTTGATGAGGAAAAATGAACACCCCCGAGTACGACCCTGTTGCAGTCAAGTCTGGGGAAGTCTAGGATCCTTACCCCTAAAGTCTGGAATCAGTAATTGAGAAACTGTCACCGAGTAAATATGTGAGAATTAACAGTGTTTGCAGATATGAAAATGCTAAAGGCATATAGCGTAGAAAAAAATCTGATTTGAGTAGTATTGCTAAGCAATATCTGATTGAAAACTGTTACTAAGTTATATCTGAGAGAGGTGAAAGGGACAATTTGAAGGGGCGAAGAAATGCGAAAACGGTATGAGCAGGCCTCCAGTGTGGGACAAGATACGTCCCAACCTGCTATATCCGATTGTGTGCAGATCAGGCATGAGTTAATTGTCAACACATCTGATGTCGACAGGTGACATATTCTACTTGGACGAATAATGCCTACACTGGCCTGTAAGTACGAAGTAGAGTCGTATAGGGTGCCATGGTATCGTGTTCATCAAGTAGACCAACAAAATATTACTGCTCAGAGAGGCACCTTAAGGCTTAAGGGATGCGTTCTATGAGAGATTACTTAATCACATTTATTTCAGATGCTGCATGTTTTCTGTAAATCACTTCCTGTGAAAATTATCTATAACCAAATTTTTTGAGGATGCACAGGTAAGATGGTTAGGCATTAAGGTTAGACGTTGAGCAGTAATGAAAGCCAATACGGTTTACCTTCGACAAGGGAAAAGTCCTACTTCATAACAAGAATGCTACTATTCTTTCCCATGGTATAAGTGTTGCAAAGAGAAATAACAGGATTACACGCAGTTGACTTTTGGAGTTTTAAAGGCATATACGACCTGTAATACCGCATTTTGACCATGTTCATTTTGTACTTTAGATGCACTTTGTCCCCCCCCCCCCCCCGAAAAAAAAAGAAAAAATAGAAAATAACAAAAAAGGTATGGTAGCATCTTGTATGGCCATCAGAATTGCGCTTATTTGCTGAAAAGAGCACCACTTTGAGCTTAGGAACTGATTCTACCTGACAGGGATGTCATCCAATCTAGTGAAAGTTTTTGAGATGCCCCCTAATTTCGTCTTCCAGGTAAGTTTCATCCCAATCCCGTCACTCTTTTCCCATTTCTTTAGGAAGTATTACATTGTACTTCGGGTTTCAGAGAAAAAAAAAAAAAAAAACTATAACAGCAATAGTCAAGCTACCAGAAAAAAGCTTGTATAATCCATTGGGCAAGAGAACGCGAAGATACAAACCATTATCTAAATCATATAGCAGCCAGTTGCATCTCAAATATTATGCACGAAGAGGGAAGCTATAGTTTACATCTTTTCCCTTCTGAATAAGAGGCGTTTTTGGACGAAGAAAGTGATTGCAAGTCAGCCAGTCAGGCCAAAAATGACTTGAGCTTTTCCCCCTTTTAATAGTCACTGAAACATGCTATTCTACCATTGACAGTCCGCTAGTGACATTGAAAGATAATGTGTGCATGCAAGACAGTATTCACATTACTCTTTCTCTACTTCCCTTTTGAGGCAATCATATGACATTTCCCGTAAAAAAAGAACTTCACTCAATATGTAATATGGAAGTTGTCAGAGAAGGTACCTCTTCATAAGTTTTGATGATTCGAACACCCATAGTTTCTAAACGCTCCAAGAGCTTTTTCTTAAGCAGATCAAATGGCATTGCATCTGCTGAAGCCAAGCAAGTTTCCTATATATAGTTCATTAGATAAAATTTAGGGATCAAATATAAAAATTACTCATAAATAGAATTAGAAGACCCTGACCTCAAAGAAAATTCTTGTGGGGGACATTGGCATTGCATACAAAAATGTCGGATACTTTGCCTCCGGGGATTGAAAGGATTGCTTACTGTAATCACTATAATCCATGAACACCATCAGGTTCGGATCGTAAGGACTATTTTCCACCTAAAATTGTTGACAGAACGCCAATCGTGAATTAGTGATACCTCAAATTTAACTTAACATGTTTTCTAGATATTTATTGACCAGTTCCAAGAGCTAACTACAGAGAAACGACCAAGAGCTGGAAATAAACACTTGGTTTTCTCTAGTCCCTTCTCCAGCCTCACCAGTGAAAGAAAAAAAAAAAATCAAACAAAAAAAAAACGTTCGCCAAGGAAAACCCTCATCTAACAAGCCTCAATTTTCCTGAGGTCTCAAGTTTAAAATCCTGGTAGCCCTCTTGTCTATTAAGTGGAGTTTCAAGCATAAGGTATAGCCGGGCCTGTGCATATCTACACTTCAAGCTCAAAGAGCATTTGTGTGAGGGATGTGTGTTAAGGTAATAAACCATTGATTGGGCCTCAACCATCAGCTTAGGCTTTTGGTTTCCATGGTTCGTTCACAGAAATCGTCACTTATTTAAGTCAATTAATATCCATCTCTAGTTAGATGATTAGAAAAGAAAACGAGGAAGATTTCTAGCATAAGACTGATAATTTAACTGATAAAACTTATCATATTAAGGAAAATCTCTTTTTAAAACTTTCCACTGTTTTTCTCCATCATCCAGACCAGTATTAATCTTACTCTTTATCAATTTTGCACAGGGCTTAATCACTGTACAAGTATTATTAATTAGATTCATGAGTCTCTACAGAAAAGATCTAGCTAACCAGTTTTTAGAGTAAGGCTTCAAATGCCAAAAATGCTATCAGTGAGGCAGTATGGTACTACGGCGTCCAAAGAGCTTAAAACGAACAGATTGGAGAAACAAGTGAAAAGAGGAAATTCTTCTTATGTACTCTCGGGCATTGAAGAAATATTTCCTCAAATAGTTAAGCCAGCATCTTATGTTCAACAGCACAATTTATAATGTACTCATGCATCGCATACCTCCACCTCAAGACCATAAGCTGTTTGCACACAAACCCTTGGGCCACCAACTTCATACTCCAGGAGTTTCCCAGATGCTGCACCAGATGCAACAGTCGCAAGCCTACATTAATTAAACGTCAGTGCCTGTTAATGATCCAAGACAATGAACAAAAGTAACATCTAATCACCTGCAAGGAATAGTGATACCACATTCACAAGCGACTATACTTTGTCCATCAAGTCCTTCCATAATCCTGTCCACCTTCAGACCAAGATAAGAGACACCTGACTCGAAACACCTAAAGAAAATTAATAAGAACTATAAACCTGCACAGGTCCAGTAAAATGTACTAGACAGCAATAATCATCAAGATCCTAAATCATAACATGAAGATAGAATTCTACCTTCTTACAAGCTCCTCATGAAGTAAATGCCGGCTGACTCGTCCATAAGCACGGCCAATTACTATAGGATTATCATCATCAATATACACGAGGGTATCACGCCAAACCTGCTCGATACAGCCTTCCAGTCCCAGAGCTGAAATGGAGTATATTGGTTGACATTTAGTTCACTATGAAGCTATTGATAAAAAGTTCTAACTGAAGAGTAACTTTTTACTGAGTAACAACATTTCACCTGTAACAGAATAACAATGACATTTTTTTAAGGGCGAATAACAGTGTGTTTAACTATCAGTGCCACTATTCATCTCAGGAAATAAATAAAATGATAAGGCACGTATACTGTCGTGGAGCAACATCAAGATTCTTTGCTATTGAAAGAGTTCTACAAGTTGAGACGAAATTCACATTTATGGCTTTCACATGATTGATGTTGTAAGATAATAATCAAACATAGTACCTCTGAATTCATCTTCCCAAACTCCGTAATTATTGGTAAAAGGAAGATCAGGACCGATGAGGCCAACTTTTAATCCTAACTTGGCTGACTCTGCAGCCAAAGCTAGACCAGCTGGACCGCAACCAATGACCACCAGATCCAGTACATCATCGCCTACAGATATCTGGGGCAGCTACAAGAAAATAATAGAAGTCTTTGAACACAGTAGAACTTTGGAAAACAAAATTTAGCTTCTCTAAACGGACAAGCTAAACATGCTCAAGAATTATGATAGCAAGAGTGCCACCTAATTCATTACATATGCAATTTTAATGATTTTTTTTTCTCCAAAAGTCTGCACTCTTTCTAGTCTAAGCCATCTCTATGATGGGATCAGCAAAAAGGTAATCTTACATTCACTCCTAAAGTGATGATACCCTTACCAAATCCAGTACATCATCTCCCATCGACGTATTCAGCAATGTCGAAAGTTCCCAAACATACTTTAGCTTCTCCGTGTTAAGGTATAAAACCATTATTTCAAACACCTGGTTGAGACGATTCTTTCACATGGTATGAGAGCATCAACAATCTTAGAGATCTTAAGTTAGAATCATGGTAACCCCTTCTCTCTCAAGTGAACTATCGGAATGGGTTGGCATGTTGCATTATCCACACTTCAAGCCTAAAAGTCATTCGTGCGTTGCAGGGGACATGTTAGGAGGTATAAAATCATGGTTTGTCCCTTCCCAACACTTACATCATATTCGAACCTCTATTATCAATTAATAACCTTTGAAAATCTAGTCATCTTCGTACAAACTAATACTGTAACACTTTACTCTCACTTTCACCAAGAAATCTCCAATGCCATACAATTAATTTCAAACATTGTTTCTTATTGTTGTTGGTTACCAGGATTTCAACTTGAGAACTCGGTAACAAGCTACGCTCTAGCACCACGTTAATGAACCCACTCAACCAAAACCCTAGACTAATGGTTCGAGAACGCTCAATGGTTTTATATACCTTTAACACCACAAAACAAATAAACAAAAATTACTCCTACATCCTTTCAACAAAACACACCATATCAATAAATCACATCACATAAAAATCAAAATTAAGCAGTAGTACCATACTTAGGACAAAATTACACCTTGCAGCTCTACTAATTCCACATTTTCGGCAAATTAGTCTAATCCTATAGCTCAAATTCTCCGAGAAAGCCGACAATCGACAACGATAAACAACAAGCAGTTTCCTCCCAATTACAGGCTTGATAATCCAATTGATCACAGAAAACAACGAAAAAACACACAATCATTCACAAAATTCGTCCAAAAACTGCAGAAAAACACACAAAATTACCAAATCACACAGCATGCAAAATTAATCAAAACAAAGCATTATCATCAAAATTAGCAGGAAAAAAAAAAAAAGAATTAAACCTTATCAGCAAGCTTAAACTGAAAATCCATAGCCTTATTCCGCTGCATTTGAACATAAAGAAGCTCAGAACCACCAGCTTTCGTAAAATCCTCTTCGTCGGCGAAATCTTTCGTAGTGATTACGCAACTACTTTCACTACTCATACTCTTACTCTTACTCCTCCTCCATGTCTCCTTCTTAACACTATTACAACAATTATACCGACAATTCAACCACAACGACTGGACACTTCGGCGTTGCGAAATCGCCGCAGTAATCTTATTCTGTGAGAGCGACATTGCAGCGAATTTCGGCGGTCCGAGTCCGAGAGAAGAGTAGCAACACTCCATTTAATAACTGTTGTTGTTACCAGTAACTTCCTAAATACGCTACCGAGAAATGGAGAGTTAATGGAATGCGGTGAATTAATTAGTGTGGTTTGCGTAACAGAGACGGTAAAAACGGTTGGTGAGTTAGAGTTTTCGCCATGGAAGTAGTAGTTGTTGGAAAATTGGGGATTTTTTTGGGTATTTGACTATTTGTACGAGTGGTCAGGGAAAATGCGTTATTCGGAAATTATGGATAGGGCGCGGGGAAAGAAGAGGGAGTTTTTGCGTTGGGTTGTTAAGTTAGGTGGCTAACTGTCATTTTACATGATGATGGCAACGTGGTGTGTGTGTGTGTGAATAATAAGTGGGATTAATTAATGCGGGAATACAAATAGTGATTAATTAATGATAAGGCGATCTTTATCTCTCGAATGTCTCCTCTTATGGAGGACTTCATCCGTTCGACTATAAATTTTCGATTTGTCATTTTTAGGTGTTTAAAATTAGGGAGGTGTTACTCTTTATTTATTTATTTTTATTGAACATGCAAGTCGACATACCATTGAATTGTAATTCTATTCAAAGTCAAGTCGGACTTAAGAGTTCATGCTTTCTTTACTATATTTATCCTAAAAATCGTGTAACGATCCTATGTAATTTATAGGTGAACGGAAGGAATATAATTTTGTGTTTGAGGTGTACGCAAAGTCAATTTGATAGTAAATTCGTAGGTAGTAATTAGCCTTTTTTTTTTACTAAGCATTTTGATCTAGTTAAAACGCTAAATGTTACTTATAGTACAATGTATGATCAAACACACCCCTAGGTAAAAATTAAATGTTAGAATACGTGTTTGGCAACCTTCTTTCGATTAGTCTTTGGATCATACGTTGGCAAATTCGGAAGCATTTATTAGCGTTTTTAGTAATTGTTAACAATATAAAGAAAAAAAAAAGTGGAAGATAAGAAAAACATCAAGTCTCTTCTGATACAATTATGAGACCATCTTATTCTTTTCTATAGTGACCTCTTTTACGATTTTAGTGACCATTATATTTCTTTTAATGGCTGGTTCATATCACAACAAATGAGGTTAGTTGTAAGTAAAAGGATAATTAAAGACAATACAATGGTCACAAACGGTGTTAAACTGGTCACTTTTTAATTAATTAAAGTGGTCTCACAATTATTTATTGTGAGACCGTCTCACATGAGACTTTACAAATGCCCCAATCTGCTGCTTTCTAGTCTAAATGCTACTCAAATGAAAGACTCCCAAACACGTATATTAGCATTTTGACCTAGTCAAAACGCTAAATGTTAGTTACTAATTTACTACGAAACACACCCGAAGTGCACTCCTTTTTTTATTCCACATTTACTCCTTAATTTTACCTTTTGTAGTTTTGTCCTAGTGTCTTTTTTCGACAGTTAAGTTTGTCAAACATGTTATATACAACAACTAATATATCGACAAACTGAACATATACTAATTATACGAGGCACAATGACCACTTTTGGGAATTGGTTTCAATCTAGTAAAATCAGTTGTAGTTTTGGGTTCCTAGTTGCTAAATAGGGACGCCGTTCATATTTTTAGTTTATTTTTTGTTCTTTATAAACACAAAACTGTAAATACAAAATCTTGTTATTTAATTTCACTGCAAAACTCTTAGTATGTTGATTCTAGTTCAGCATACGCATCAATGTCTTCAAGGCTAAATATTGAGATAAACTAGACGTTGTTTAACTCCCACGCACTATAGAGAAATATACTTATTAAAGTAGATGGTTAGCCATTATCATTTTTGTTTTAATGTAATAGGAGATAAAGTATTTATATGAAGATTGGAATATGTTCAAAGTTGATTAGTACTCCGTGTAATGTAAATCGAGTAGATTTTTCCACTCTACTTCTACTATATACTCTGTTTATAAATAGGATATATTATATTATATAGTCTATTGTATATATTGTAATATATGTAGTCTATAGCTTATAGTATATATAGTCTACATTTACCTTTCATCAATTCATACATGTAACACCCCGTAATTTTTGGGAGCTTAAATAATTAAGGGTGTTACGTTTTATAATGTAATTGAGGGTTTTATTAGAATTCGATTGAATTATTATGGGATTTCTGATTCTAGAATTACACAAGAGGATTCGTTAGTTATTCGGATTTGGATCGGGTTTGTGAATCATGCAATCCACCTAATTAGCGAAGCCCAAACCCGAGTCTACCCTCATACCCGTATACATATAATAAAGAAAACCCTTGCTTTATTTCATAATCATTCGGCCTCCCCCTCTCCCTCTCTCTCCTTTTCGTAGCCTCAACCCGCAGAAAATTCAGAGCACCACTGTGTCAACTTCAAATGCACACAACTCCCACATACGAACTCTTATAAGGACGTGGTTGGTGGCGTTGGAACCGTGATTTTGATACGAATCCATAAACATGTAGAAAGTGCCAAGATTCTATCGGTTGCTACCTGTGGAGGTGTTTTAGTGGAGCTGTGTCTACCTACCCGAGAACTGTTCCGCTCCCTCGGTATCTTGATGATTCCCGTTGACTCATGAAGTATTTTGGGACGAGATTTTATGGAGATGTTCCTAACTCTAGCTGTAATAACATATCCAAAATTGGTAAGGCCTATATTTGTATATCAAAAGTTATATATTATAATTAGTGGGTAAATCCCAATTCATGTTTATGGTTCAGTGTGAGGTTGATTCCCGTTGATCCGCTTAGAGTTTGTGAACGAAATTTTGAGGAGACGTTCCTGATACAATCTTTTATGACATACTAAAATTTGGTAATCAACCTATTCCTTAAACGTCAGTTATACCTATTTCTTTGCTGCTGCCCTGATTTGGGTTCTTATTCAATTAGCGTCATTCGTGGTTGTGTAATTTGTAATTAGGCTTGATGGAGCAAAAGACTACGATTTATGACTTAAGGAATTGGTATGATTGATTATGGGAAAAGATGATGTTAGAGTAAAAAGGAGAAATGGATTAGCGTTTAAGGTAATAACGTTGACCCTCTAAAGTTGAGCATGTTTGTGTTGTTCAATCTCATGAGCTTTGTCATTCATTTCATTTTTATTGCTTGCTCATCGTTATTCGCTCATAAATCTTGAGATTCATACTTGTACATATGTATACCATCTTGTGTGGCTATGCCACCCCTTGTTGTTGTTTCAATATCATGTTATGTTTCCGGCTACGGCCGTTTATAAATCGAAAAGCGCAAGCACAAATAATGTACCTTAAAGTTGAAAGTGAAAGTCGAAATAACTTGTGAAACCCATCTAGAGAACGGCCTTTGTGTCGTTGTGTTCGCCATGTTAACCTCTTACGAGAGGCTTTGTGTTAAAGGGTTGGAGATCAGCTACCGAACCCCCTAATAGGCTTTCTCCTAGGGACTTGTACGTTCTACCGCCACCCTAGCGAGAGGTGTGCACACTCGGGTCATTAGGATTACGTTACTTGTTTACTCTAGATGTGGTAGTCTTGGGGTAGGACCATTGGCTCGATTTAGGGACCTCACGGAAGACCTCGAATAATGTACAAGTTAATAAGAATTAACAAAGAAAGAATCAATCAAGTTTAAGCCTCTTTTCGGCCGTGTGTTCAGTTTCTGAACTGTGCACGAGTCGTGCACGAGCAGTGCACGAGTCGTGCTCAGTACTTCGTTGTCTTTGTTGGTTGGCGTAGTTTGCTCAATTATTTGTAGCTACGCGCCATTTTAAGGCG
Organism: Spergularia azorica; assembly: GCA_038382645.1. NCBI lineage: Eukaryota > Viridiplantae > Streptophyta > Magnoliopsida > Caryophyllales > Caryophyllaceae > Spergularia > Spergularia azorica. Next base: position 44,324 of record JBBYHQ010013660.1, on the reverse strand, counting down.
CGTATCTTACCTTCTTTTGTTGCTATCTCTCTTTTCTTACTCAGCCTGTATTGAAGTTCTTTGTTTTGGGTTGTGTCCCTACCCTATTTTGGGGCCTGTGTCATCCTTTTGGTGGAGCAGTTGACAGGCTTGCAGATTGAGATGCATTGTATGGTTGAAGCGTCATTGCATGTTGGGCACTTTGATGAGTCGTCAGATATTTGCATTGGGGACGATTTGTAGTCTATCTTTTGGTTTAATATCCGATTTGTAGATTCAGCTAGAAGTCTTCCGTAGTCATTTGTTCTTCTTGTTTATTAAGTTTGTTTTAAATTAGCCTTGCCGTTGACTTGGTAGTCAATGGCGGCATAACAACAATCGTATATTTTTGTACTTAAAATTAGCGAAAATTTAGGGTTGTTACAATACACTAGTCTTAAGATTGTATGTAGTTGTCCTGATTAACTTATCTTGCTTAAGGCTTGCTTTACACCACCAACGTCGACCATTTTGTCAATTTATGTTGTCAAAGTATTCCAAAATTGGCCCAATCCCTCACAATTGTACAAAACTATTTGATGTAGCATCAATGTTTGACATGCCAATATGCTTGTTTGTGTCTTATAAGCTTATCCATCACCCACCTATTTAGAGTTCGGAATAGATGGATTTTTTTTCTTCAGAATTATCACAAGTATCCTCTTAATTCATTTCGAGAGTAATTGTGTTGAAGACCGTAAAATTGACTCAGAGGCAGAAAAAAAACTGTTTTTTAACGTTACACTAGCCAAGTTAATCAATTTGATTTGAATTTAGTAACCTTTCTTTTAAAGGAAAAAAAATAGTAACTAAGTTTCATACATATGGACGATTTCATTTATATGACGACATTTCGATCTCGTGTATGTAGGTTGTTATAGGAGTAATATTTTACAAGACATCTGATTAGTTCACATACTTTAAAGAAGCTGATTATTGTATTCGCTTACATCCATGTTACAGCAGATGCTTGTCTGACCGCAACATGTTTGTGGTTAACGCATCATTCCTGTAGTAATACCAATTGTGTGAAAATATGCAATCATCTTATTTGGATATCAAACATGCTTACAAACGCTACTGCATCGTCCGTTTCCCAATATTAACGGTTTGTTGCTTTCAAGAAGCGGAAAGGAATGATTCGCTACAACTTCCTTTCTTGATGTTTGTTGTAATTTTTAATCATTTACTTTCCGAATATCTTATAATTACCCCCAAAATCCTCTACACTCATTCCATACCCTCCAAGGGTTTTGAGTATTACCCCTTATTGGGCTCGAGTGCTCGACAACAACTACCCACAACCACCACAAGTCCACTACTCCACCACCCAAATGATCATATCATTAGCATCACAGGTCCACCATAACACCTCCTTCACCTCCAGTTTGTTTGATGCCCACACCATTTACCTTCCAACAACTTCCTGAGTTCCCGAGCTTCACGCCACCAATGAACCAACATTTCGACTCTCATTCCACAAACACATCTTTTGATCGACCCCTCACAAAGCCAAGTTCACTATCTTTGAAACCCCTTGCAGAGAAAAAAAATGTGGTTCTTCACTAGCGGGAGGGAGAAAATTATAGAGGAAATTTGGAGAGAGAGAGAGACCATTAAAGTAAGAGAAGAGAGATGGAGCCATTGATGTCGTTTGAAAGAGAGGGGAAAAAAAGGGGGAAAACAAATTGAAGTATGATGTGAGATGATCTTGTAGATTAGGATGAGAGTTAAGGGTGAAACTAGGACCCAAACTCTTCAAAAATGCTGAAATCAGGACCTCGTAACTTTTTTGGCCGAAATCAGGACCTCATCCCATTTGGCCGTTCAATTGCTAACTCCGTTGATGCGTTGGCAGTAAAGCGGACCTCAACTTTGCCTTTGGTCCACCGACTCTACTTACACAATCTTAAGCCTCACCTACACCTCTTTTCTCTCTCCTCTACCTCCATCATCACCTCTACCAGATTTGTTTTTTTTTTCTTCCACATCAAATTCATCCCCAACACCAAGCAAGTATCCTTCAACTCTCAAAATCAAGCACCATTTTATGAAGAAGCTCTCACTTGCTTATGGTAAGTTCCCAAACGAAAAACCAATTTCAGAACTTTTTTTGGTCTTGACAAAGTAGAAAGAAAGAAAAAAAAAATACCACTCCATATTTTTCGAAAATCTCCTAGTTGGTGATCTTAAAATCTGTTTGTTCTTATGAAAAATGAAGTCTCAACTACATAATTCAGGAAAAAGAGCAAAGACATAACTTAAGAAAAAGAGAAATTCATTTTTTTTACAGAGAAAGAAATTTAATTCTAGAAACTCCCCAAATTTTCGAAATGACCAACTCCTCAGATTTAATGTGCAATTTATTCAAAATACCCTAAAATTTCCCCCAAAATTTTCGAAATCTCAAGTTTGATGTGAGCCTCTAAGGTGTTTTTGTGACTGATTTTTCGAAATCTCATAGACATTGAGTAGGAGCCTTGAAAGGAGATAATATGATATATACTTAACTCCTTAGGATGATGCTGGATCATGCTTTAGCTCACCCTTTCAGCTGGCAACAAACATCAATTGCAACGCTATATGTTACAGAGAAACCAAACAAAAGTAAAATATTATCCTCCTTTTATGCTATACATTAATCTGAGTTTGTCATGTGGCATGTTGTGATTGGTCGAAATCTTTTTATCCGTTGCAAGTTTGTAACAGCTCTAAACTTATGCAAATAATTTAAAAAAAAAAAAAAAACAAATTTTGCCAATAATCACATTTTTTATAACTCTATAAATAGAGACCACATTTGATATATTTCAAAATTCATTTTTAATTTAGTAGGGTATATGATTAAGTAGGAGAGGGATTGGGTTGATCTAGATCACCAATAAACCACATTTTTAGTATGATATTGATGTATGTAAGAAAATAATATTTAATGAGTTTGATCTAAATCATCAATATGACCAATAAACATGGTCTATTATTTCAAAAAATAAAAATAAAAATAAACATGGTCTAAGTAAGGTAAAAGTTGAAGGGATCTTTTCCGCCGTACCCTTGTAGTTTTTGACTTTTTCTGATGTACTCCAGAGGTTGTCGCGTTTTCAAAAATGCCGATGTGGTTTGCGGTTTGCTTCGTTTCTTTGGAGTTTTGGCTAATACCCGTCAACACCGTTAGTTTTTTTACCCAACTAATTCCAAATCTAATTTTATTCCAAACCATTATTAAAAATTTATCACATATTTCTTTTTTCTCTCCTCTACACTCCCCAACACCACCACTTTCTCACAGCGGTCACCACCACCAACTTTTAGTTGTCATGCTGGCACTGCCACCTTATCCATTTTCTTATAAACAGTGCCAAGCTGGACTCAGATTGCGCAAATCAACTTAAGACGTCGAGTTTTGAACGAAAAATGCGCAAATATGGTTCCAATTTAAAAAATTAATCTTATTTGGTAGAATTTTTTTTTGTTATTAGGTAGTACCTAAAAAATTAGAAATTTATGAGACAGTTCACCACCAATTACCAAATAAATACATCCTTAAAAAAAATAATAAATAAATAAATAAATACAGTGTGGATATTTAATTCCAATTTACCATAAAGGTTCTTAAGTATATAAATATAGACTCCCAATTATGCCCCCCCATCTTATTACTAATCACTTCCCTTTTCCTTCTGTATCTTAATCTTTCCAAATTTTGCCCCTCAACAGTCAAACTCCTCTAAAAAAAACATAAACACCATTGTTGTTTGGCTGCTCCAAAATCCAAGCTCAAAGAAGCTTGTAAGACACTCAACAACAACAATGGGAAACCCGAAGCAGAAGTGGACAGCTGAAGAAGAACAAGTTCTAAAAGAAGGCGTAGCCAAACACGGCCCCGGAAAGTGGAAATGTATCCTGAAAGATCCTCAGTTTCATCAACATCTCTCCAATCGCACCAATATCGACCTCAAGGTCCTCTCTTTTTCTCCAATTTCTCGCCTTTTTCGCCTCGCTTCGCTTTTACTTTCCTTCTTTTTGCAACACTAGAAATTTAGTGTGATTGTTACGCTTTTTCTGTGTCGGAATTACTCCTACTTTGCTTGAATTCTTGTTGTTATTACTGTTTTTGATTGTTTTGCCGTTGAATTCGTTATAATGTGGATATGTTTGTATAGAATTCGATTGTGTGATTATTAGACATGAATTAGGAGTGGAGAGGATGCCGTAATCTATGTTGAGTATATGTTTATACTGTCATGAAGTTGCGGTGTTTGAGGATTAATATAATTCTCGGATTGTGAGATTTCGGATAGTGTGCAATTTGGGGGAATTCGTGTTTTCGGGAGCTAAGGAAACGGTTTTGGTTAAAAGTCCATTGGGGCCGAAGTTGTGGTTGGGATTTAGTATAGTGGTGTATGGGAGGTAAAGGAAGATTTTGGGAGCTAATGATGCGTCAATAGATTAGCTTGCCGCTTTGTTGCAAAGGACTGCCTTTGTTTTGGAGTAGTTTGGTAGGAAAGATTTCGAGAAGAAGTATATTAGGGCTGGGTAGAAAGGTATAGAGAGAGTGTGAATTGTGGACTTGTAGAGAGTAAAGTGAGACTAAGAGAGTGATTTTTGGTTAGGTTTTGAGAACGGATGTGATATGGACAATGGGTTATGTGGTATGGGTCGGTTTTGAAGACTGAGAATGTTTGCTAGGTGTTGGCTAGAAGTTGGCGAGTTTTTGCTTTTCTCCCTTGGGAAATCGTTGGGGAGTAGATAGAATTGGTATATGTGTCCTGAAATTTTCAGCGAAGACATGATGGATTTTCTCCCTTGGGCAAGTCTAATCTGGATGATATTCTAATTGGCCTCAGAGGGATATGCATTTACTCTTATTGGGTTAATTGGAAGAATGTGTCATTCTGAGCAGGAGGAGGTGGCGGTGGGGGGGGGGGGGGGTGGGGGGGAACAAAACCC
>JBBYHQ010013660.1:0-39346 GCA_038382645.1 Spergularia azorica | reverse complement strand
CCCCCCCCCCCCCCCTCCCCCTCCCCCCCCCCCCCCCCCCCCCCCCCCCCCCCCCCCCCCCCCCCCCCCCCCCCCAAACACAACCCAAGATTTGGTGTGTTGGAGTAAGAGAATTTCAGCTCTGTATGGTGTTAGTATACGGAAGTTTATCTCAACTGGCAGAGATCAATTTAAGTCAAAATTTGGTGTTAAGGTAAAAAAGTGGCGCAAGTGTGCTTTGGCATGATATTTGGTCTAGAGGTTCCGCTTTAAGAGATCAAGACATGGTATCTTGGAATGCTAGTCGGATACTATAGGGAAAAAGGATTCTGTTTTCTGGCACTTGGAGATGGTTTCTAGAATGGAGACGGACCTACATGGTAATGATGCTATGCTGTGGTAAAGATAAGAATCGGCTCGATCAATGAGTTTGTAAATTGTCGGGGATCAAAATTTTGACTTCTCTTTCAAGGCTATTTGAGGTTTTAAAGCTCCATCCAAGGTTTGTTCCTTTGTGTATGCGGCATCTAACAACAAGATCCCTTGTGATGACATGGTGAAAAGAATATTTTTTTTTCTCTTGCAAGTAGGTGTAGGCGTGTAGCCTTTGCATTCGGGAGGAAATATCCCGCTTTATTACTTCATGTTGCCTTTGTAGCATTTGGCCCCTCTTTTTGTTTTGTAAGAGTCAGGCCTCACATCTAAAGACTGAAATTTTTAGTAGCTTGGAAAGAAGGTCGAAGTTTTGGATTGTTGAGGTGTAGAAAATGGCACCATTGGCTACTTGGTGGTTTGGAAGGTGAGAAGAGAAAGCATCTACAATAAAAAGAACTAAGGGCGTGATTGGTAAAGAAGGTGTAATGTAATCACCATTATCATCATTAGTACAAAATAAAGGAGAGTAAGAGGAGCTGAGTGGAATACTCGATGCAATGTAATGAGATCACCATCGAGTGAAGGTAATCATCATTGTTCAACTTAAGCTCATGTAATTCTCATTACGACATCAGATGTAATCAACTTCTCTCTCCCCCTAATGATTCCTCTTTCTCCATCTCAAGTTTACACTTTTGTAATACCCTTCATTCCGTTACATTGTAATGCCTATCCCTCCAAGGCTCCAACCAAATATAACTAAGCTTCGCTTCATTTGAAACTGGTGTATATTTGGTGTCAAGTGTTGCATTGGGATTGCTGCTTATTTTGTGCTGGTTTGGTTGATCAGACGTGTTGTGATTATAACTAGCAAAGCTGAATTGACCCGATAGACCCGAAATTTCGATCAACCAAACCTTGACTTGACCCAATCCGCTAATGAACCGACACGTGACACAACCCGATAATGTCCAACCCGACTCCGACTTGACTCGTTACCCAAGACCTTTGTGATGACTTGACTATAATTACGCTTAATAACAATTTAACTGAAAACAATTTAGTATGGATTTTGATGGTTTTAACTTACCGACTCAATAGTTGTACCTTATTATGCACAAAGACAAAAAAATATTGACCAAATTTGTCATGACGCGCATAAATTACTATCTGTAACTACGCTCGTATTATGACTTGACTGGAAACCGATCCGGCACAAAATTTACATGACAAAACCCGACTCAATAACAACCCATCCAAACCAAAAGGACTGACCCGACAGCTAATGCTGACCCGATAAAACCCCGAACCGGCTGAAACCGATCCGAGCCGCCCGATTGCTCTAGTCGTGATGGTATAGGGTGGTGATATTCTTTGTATATTGCCCTCTTATTATACCTGGGAGACACTTCCTTAGTGTCTATCTATTTTTTTACTTATGATGTTCTTTTCTATTTCTGATTCTGTAGGATGGTTTATGAGGAATAAAAACTAGAATGTAGTAGCGTTCAGTTATTTAAGCGGAATGAAGAACTTTCACTTTGGAAAATAGACCTTTTCTCTTGAGAATTTGGTTATGGGGAGATTGTTATTTCTCCATAAATAGAATCTTGGGAACGTTGTGCCATCATAATGCTCTTCAGAGTTTCCTTGCCGTCAACTTCTGTGCTGAGTAGATTTGCTATCATCACTCTTATAGACTTACAGTCATTGCTGATCCTTTGATCTATTGTTCTGTAGCACTATCTTACATCTGTAGATATTATGCTTCTTAAAGAATCTAATTTACCTTAAGGACTTCTTCTACATCATGATTTCTGCAGTCAGAGGATAGGGTGGCAGCAAAGCATTAGTCTCTTTAAAAACTAAAGAGGCTCCCAACTTAGTTTGGTGGGGTCAGGTTTATGAAGCCTTTCCATTTGTGATTGAATTACAGAAATGCTGTTTGCGATTAACCATCTGATGAAGATTAGATCAACTATCTGCTACGTTACAATATGCAGAAGGGCGACTAATCTAATAATGTCTTTTCCAGTTTAGTCTATTATACTCCAAAGCCAAAGAACAACACATTCCTTAATACTTCTCTATGCTATATCTATTTAGGGGATGTTAGTGCTCCTTCCATTTTAAATTCTAAATCTGTTATTAGGTTTGGTTCATTGTTTTTTCATGTGTGGTCTCACAAGTTTTTCGGAAATGAATGCTTCTTTATGCTATATATCTTTTGGGGGATTTTGCTGCTCGTTCCTTAATAATTTCTATAACTGGTTTTAGGTTGGTCTGATTGCTTTTTCATTTATGGCCACACAAGATTTTGGAATATTTTGTTTTTTGGCGCCTACTTGGTGATGTTGTATGCAGTGCATCTATCTTTACTTAGAAGATCGAATTAGTGACTGTATATACTTGGCGTTCATTTGTATTTTAATATCCCTCCTTTTTTATATAATATGTTCTTCCTCTTTCCTTATCGGGTCAATTCTCTTTTATCTTCCCCTTTCATGATGTATCTGTATTCTCTAGTCATTATGCTCTGTGACCCCACATCTTTTGCCCGATTTCATTTGCATCATATCTGATTGCATGTTATAAAAACCATAGGAAGGGCAAGATCATATAGAATGTGAGGCCACTCATTGTGTATGATTGTTCATGATTGTTCATGGCAACTCATTGTGTGATTGTTCATGGCCACTCATTGTGTGATGTTGCTTACACAGGACAAATGGCGGAACATGAGCGCTGGAGTTCAAGGCTCTAGTACCAGATTAAGAACTCCAAAGCCAAAACTAACTCATGATGCTCCTGCTCGTGCTACACCTACTCCTTCCGTTAACATTCAGACTCCTCTTGTACATCCTGTTGCACATGAACCAGTTATCAACCCTATCACGGGAGATCATGTTAAGGATCCTTTGGATTTTAAAACTGGTTCTTCAAGGTATCACTGTGTACCTTAAATGTATATGTCATCACTTTCTTTGCTAATATGAATCGATAGGGAAATAGAAGTATTTCACATGGCTGGCAATTGGGTCGTGTTTTGTTGGATTGTTACCATTTAAGATTACCCAGTAATTCATATATCTAATTGGTACATGTGTGTCTAAGATATAACCATGAAGTAAGTTAGAAACTTAAAGTGATGTCAATAGTGATAAATTGCCTGTTTGATAAGAAATTTATTGGCTGAGTGCCTGGATCTCTCAAGTTATCTAAGTTTCTGTTTTAACTGTTTTTTCCTTTCATACCTCTTTTATTGTGATTTCTGTGAAAATGTTACAACATCAAATTTGTGGGTTGGGGGAGGCTGTGATTGGGTAAACTTTACTATGTGGGTCATAGGTGTATTTAGTAGTTGAAAGGTTGCAGTTTTGTATTATGTGAAGCATAAATCTTTAACTTTTAGAAAGGCAATTTTTTCGAATGTTTCATATGGGATCTTTCATCGGCTCCTCTTATCTCTGACCCCTCTTTGTCGCCACATTCTGATATGTGTCCTAGATTGTTGTAACTTCTGCAGTTTGCTTTTAATTAAGCATTGAGCCATTCATTTGATGTCTCTTCCATAATCAGAAGGCACAATATTGTGGCTGTCACTTGTCGTGGACCATCATGTTTGGCTTTCAAAGATGCATTAACATCTATCAAGAAGTTAGTGAACACATGATGAATTTCTTTTTGGAAGCTGAGAGCTTTTTCTTTTAGTGGATGTGACCTGTAAAAAAACAAAATGTCTTTGGGCATCTTAAGCATGATAAGAGTTGCTTAGAGGAGTAATTTATTGCCATTCGAGTTTCTAGGTTTGTGGGCATAGATGAACTCTTTGGGATTTCCCCGGCAGGATGGAGATGCAATTTTTTTACAGGGTATTGCTGTCAGTTATCATACTATACATCATCTCATATTCTGTGATCACTTAAGCTTTAACATCTTTTAAGCTTCTGTGAGGTTGTTGTCAGTTTGCTCAGTTTGTGTGGTGTTTCTATTGGAATGGGTTGCCTCTTCCCTGAGGATATGCTCTTGGGATTAAGCAACTGTCCCAAATTTTTGTTTGAGAAAGTATCAAGAAAGGTTGGGAAGTAAGGACACATGCTATCTATGTCTAGTCCACCCCTTCTCTACAAACTATTAGTCTACACTGCGTCCATATATTCATCACAGACTTGTTGGGATATACTATCTGTAGCAACAACTTCAGCTGCTCAATCAAGCGAAGTTTTTCAACTACTGTCTGGACTCTGGATGAGGGATTTGATTTCCTTTTTAGCTAAAAACATTCTCCAAAATCAAAATAGTTAAATCACTTATTCCCTGTAGGGAAATGTGTAGATGCATTATCTGTATGAGGCAGACACCTGGCTCCTGGATGAGATGTTACAAAGTCCTTTAGTACTAGTAGTAAAGCTCTTGCGTGGTAGATGCGCACTTTTCAGTTCATGAAATATCAGATACTCAGCATACTTGCTGAAGTGAAGCTAACTGAACCATGAACCACAATGTATGAGGTTCTACAACTATCCTACTAAGGACATTATTAATTTAGTATGGGTTGTATCACTGTATGAACCACCGTATTGGATCTAGTCAGTTTATCAACAATTCCTTCATCATGACGGCTCCAGTTTTTTGAGTGAAATCCATTATGGTCATTGGTCGGTAGCCTGGAAAAAGAGGCTATAAGATAGGTGGGTTGTTAGGTCATAGAAGCTGAGTCCTCTGGCTATTTGGTGGTAGACATGGATGAGGTCGAATTATCCCATTATTTGGGGCTACCCGCTAGCCTTGTTCTCATGCTTGTAAGCTCTTCGGAGCTGCTTGGCGCAGTTGGTCTGTAACTAAAATCCTGCAGTTATCACTGGATAAGATTATACCTGACTCTTTACCTATAGGATATGTTTGTTTTTTGCTCACAGCTTCTTGATGTTTTGTCTATGGCCCTTCTTTTCTATGGGACCGTCTTCCTCTCTATTGCTAATAAATTGCGAAAACTTAGGGTAATTTAATAAGTCTTTATTTAGAATGGATTCTTCTTTTTAATGTATTTGGGCTTGGGTAGTATTCTTTGCTTAGTTATGAAAGAAAGCAGCTCATGCTTTCAAGGGGGTGCTGACATCCTTGCTTCAATCGAAATATTTGTAACATTACAACTGGATGAACTCCTTGTCCTCTTTTTTTCTTCCTTGTAATTGAGAAAAAAGTTGTCTAAACTGCAAAATGATTTCCTGTATCCTATTTAATAGCAAGAAATATAAGAGGTGCAGAAATTTTACCATTGTCTGTTTGAGACGAGTCTTCGAGAAACTTACTGTCACTTCGGTTATAGGTACAACAATGAAATACACGCATTGATCTTTGAAGCCCTTTCAGTAGCCAAAGAGCAGAATGGCTTGGATCTCGTCTCAATCCTCAGATATATGGAGGTATGAGTAGTCTCTTTCCTTATCTAGTTAGCCTTTTATCCAGCTGCAGTACATGCACCCTGTTGTATAATGTGGTTACCTTACCTCAGGTTGGACATTAATAAATGTTCCAGGTTTATGTAATAATAAACAATTTTGTTAGTGCTGCTCGCCTATTTGCTTACTTTTTGTATGAGGCATACAATAGAACTGAAAGTCCATAAGGGTGTTCCTATATGGATTTTAGAGCGTTTGGATGTGTGGTTTTTACGAATACTTCTTCGCATTTATATTGCCTATATAGTGGCCTGCCGACTGCTGTAGACAGTTGCTTTTGCCACTTGTGCAAAATGAAAAGAAAAAGGGAAACAGAAGTTACACATTTCTTCCTCAAGGAGATGAAATAGTCTTTGTCCATTTTGTGCGCGTCTTCTGCTTCACATGAGATTTGTGTTTGTAAATTCAACAAAAATTGTCCTCTAATGGTGTAAAATTAGTATCGTGATATTATCAACAGTGACCGATATTACGTAAGTGGGTGTCCACGTCGATTAAGTCATAGTTTTAGAAAGTGTCAGCTGGCCAGTGGCGATGGATGGAGTAATTCTACGGTGAGACCGTCTCATCGTATAAGACCAATTAATAGGTTACTTTTGAGAAATTAACATGTTACTTTTGAAATATATGGCTTTGACAAGTAATAGTTACTTTTGAAATGTGTGAGAGGTCTCAAACGATGAGACCGTCTCATGGTAGAATTTGTGCGATGTTATGTTGCCTGACCTCTAGTCTCCTCACGCATGACATGTTTTTTGTGTGTGAGATAGCTACAGCTATTCATCTGTTGAGTACAGCTCTCTATCCCTTGTAATCTTTTGTGCGTCTTTGAAGTTAATAAAAGGTGCAACCTTTGCGCTTCTCTTCAGTATCGGAGTATGCTCCTTCACACAACATGAAGAAAAAATTTCACCCGATATTTTATTGTGGACCTGTGGTTTTACATCATTTACATGAGCGGAAAAATAAGTATGCTTCTGCTCATTGATTATTGCAGGAAAGGATTACGTTTGATCCTCCACAAGGTTTTAGAAAACAGTTGGCGGCCAGGCTTAGAAGACTTGTTCAACAAGACAGACTTGAGAAGGTAAACTATGGAGCATATATGTTTTTATGAATATTATGCAGGAGATTTATAAAGGTTTTGATTAGTTTCCCATTTGGCCACATAAAAGAGGCCTGAAGACATTTGATTCTGTACAATGTTCCAGGAGATGTATTAGCAACTTCCATTTAGCACCGTATCCTAGCCCTCCAGTAGTTGATCTCAATAGTTATAGTACAACTGTGTTAGTGTGTTTAAGTATTTAGTTTGTTGCAAGAGAACTTGACAGTGTTAAGTATCTGAATCTGCACTGTTTACTTTGTAGGTAGAGAATTGTTACAAGTTAAAGAACTATTCATTGGGAGAGACAGACTCAAGAAACGGGAAAGACATCTGGCCGAAGCCATTTATGCCCGACCATATAAAGTATAGCGAGCCATTAGAAGAAGCGGCAAAAACTGCTTCCTTCAAAGTTTTTGAAGCAGAAAAAGATGTCATATTTAGCAGCTCGTTCTGTTAGAGAAGCTGAGATGCTCTCAAAGATGCGATGCAAGAGGAAGCCGATTCATTATTTCAGCTGGCACAAGCAATCTCTAAAAGATTTAAATGTTAAGATCAGCCAGCTCTTCTTACTCTTCGTTCATTTCCTTTTGTCACTGTTACAATATCTCATGCAATTCATGTTTTTGTCGACAGGTAACCATAGCAAAGTTCTCCTTGTTGCGTGATTAAAGTAGGGGCATCAGCTGCTGCAGAAAAAAAATTGCGTTATGGTGGTATATACTCCTCTAGTTTAGATGGAAATTGGAACTGTCACTAACTCTTCATCTGGTAGAATTTGACGAAGGAATTGTAGAGGTCGACATGCACAGGTAGCGATACCTTTACAAGAACTGATCAGAGTCGGAGCTCAGATATTGCTAGCTTCGAATCTGTATTTTTAGACGCCTATTTGTCGAGGTTCTTTAATTTTCTATTTTATTTTTATTTTTGGGAAATGTTAAGACCAGGAGACCCACTTAGAGAGGAATGGGGGAAGGGGAACTTCCTTTGTCTGGGTGAAATGAAGATTAACCCTGGTCTCCTTGTCCTTCTGACCCTGACATATGTATAGATAACTCTGTGCCTGCCTTATCAGTTACCAGTGAATATATATATATACTTCTTCAAAGTAAGATCATCGTACAGTCTTAGTGTATCCTTGGTCGAGTGTCGAGCAGTGTGATAGTGTGATTAGATCTATGTATTGTTAGTTACTCATCCGTTCTCTTGGATTATTAGAGTTAAGATTGGATTCATCTTACATATTCTACATTATATTCTACTACTTCAAAAGACCGGAGAGTATGCGGAATTCTGAAGTTGTGCTCCAACGATTAATAGTATTTTGTGGAACGCATTAACTTTCCTTGCCCGGATTATATTTCATACTTTGAAAACCGAAGTTTAATTTCATATTTTGAAAACTAAGTTGAACATGTAAAAGATGAATATTGTTTATTTTGATAAAATTTCACCCTCCCCCCCCCTTTCCGTGCGTGTAATTGACGTTTAGGTTGTTGCAAGCCGTGTAAGTGTGGGAGAGGGTATGGTGGTGTGCCCTAACATGTTCATCGCTATTGCTGAAGTTAATTATCCTATTGGTTCACGGTTTCACTTTAGTGTTTTCATTTTGTGCGAGATTGTAACGATTTCAACTTTGTTATACTTAATTTCATTGACTTCTCACGACTAGGGATCCAAGATAAAACTCCCTATAACTTTAAAAATCATATTTAAATAAACAAGTATTCTTGCAAAAACTCGATAAAATCTCACTCAATTCCATCGACAACTCGTAAAAAAAACAAGTTAACGAACTCGTATTTTGACCAGTCTAGGCTTAATAAATTACACAATACATTATCAAAAACTAGACTTGAGTCGAGGCGGAACAAATCACACGTTTACCAAACATTATGGAAAACGAGTCTATCATTACTTTGGAAGTACTCGATACTCGTATATAATCGTACGGAGTATATTGGAATGACCTATTTTTGAGTCAATCGCCGAAACATAAGCCCACGCCAAACACCAGTAAGACATCGAGTAGCCAAACAAACCAAAAAAAACACTAGAGTTGAGAGAGTTGTACTCCACCAAACAAACTCCGAGTTCGTTCGCCAAACAATGTTGTTCATGTTTGGCGGCGCCAAACTCAGACAACCAAAAGAAGAGTGAAGAAGAAGATACAAGAAAACAAAAACAAAGAATGGGGAATCCGAAGCAGAAATGGACAGCTGAAGAAGAAGAAGCCCTAATTAAAGGCATTGCCAAACACGGTGTCGGAAAATGGAAGAACATCGAAACTGATCCCGAACTTAATATCCACTTTCGTAATCGTACTAATATCGACCTCAAGGTCTCTCTCTCTCTCTCTCCTCCTCCTCCTCCTCCTCTCAATTTCTTGTTTTTTTTTTTTTTAATTTTGTTGTTTTTGTGATTTCTTGTGTTGTAAATTGGTCTAATTTCATTTAAAGTTGTTGGCTTTTTGCTTGAATTTGGTGATGTGAATTGTGGGTTTTTTTTTATATGAATTGTTGATGATGAATTGTGTTGTGTGTGTATGAGTAGTTAATTGAATGCATGGAGATGATGGAATTCTAATCTTTGCTGATTATTGTATGGAGTTAGTTCTGCTAATTGAGATTAATGTTCTTGGATTTCGAGGTATCGAGGATGTGTGAATTGATTGAATTAGTGTAGGTATTAGGTGTAGTGTTGTGTGGGAGGGAGATGAAGTTGCGATTTTGGTTCGGTGGAGAGGGTTTTGAGTTGATTGGTAGTGTAAGGTTTGGTTGCGAAAACTTGCAATTTAGGTAGGGGAGTGTCTTTATTGCAAGTGATGGTGTTTTGGTTCGATTGAGAGTGTGGGAGTAGCTGTTTCGTGGGAGCTAAAGTTGTGATTTTGAGACAACGGGGAGTAGTGAAAAGTATAGATTGAGGAGTGAAAAATTCGAGATTACAGTGAACGATGAAATTTGAAGTCTTGGATAGCAAAAGGTATAGTGTAGTTGGGTATGGTAGGGTAGGATAGGTAGCTAGAAGGTATGTCGAGGAGTGAAGCAGAAAGGCGGAAATAATACAGAGAGAGTGTATTCGTGGAAATAAACTAGTAAACTGAGAGTCTTGGACTGTTACTTTAAGTGGTGTTGAGAAGATACATGAAATAGGCTGGCTGTTCCAAATGGTAGGTGATGTTTTAAAAACTGAAGATGTTTATGCTATGTGGAGAATAATTGGCTTGAAAACTTGAAAGAAAAATATATATACAATTTATTGGCTTGAAAAGAAAAAATAGGAGGGGATGTGACTATGGATTTAGTTCACGGTTTGGTTGCTTTGGCCTGCGTTTGGATGGAGAAGAGGTCCTTGTTTTATCATGAGCCACTCTAGTTTGTCGGGAGCTTCATTGTGGGCTAAGACATCTGCGTGAAGGAATTTGCATTTTCGTATCTTGAACTAAGTTGGGTTTATTTTTAATATTCTGTTATGATGCAAGATCTCAGGGTTTCTTGGCCTCCCAACACCCCTTTAAAGTCTCAACATTTATGATATTCTGGCTGTTCTATCAAAAAATAAAATGTGGGAAGGGTAGGTGAGGTATAGCTAGATCTTTGGGGATACCTTCCTTCAAAACTTATTCTGAAGATCAGACATTCAGATGGGTTTAGTGGTATACCAATTATTTATATTGTTATATTCGCGGCTATTTACGCTGGCGGGTGAGGATTAATTTTGCAGTTAAAGGCTTTCTAGGTTGTGAATCTTTGAGTTTTGGCTCATCCATCAAATTTCTAGAATTTAGATTCTATAGTTGCCTATATGCACTTTACATTTGCGTTTTGATATTGTTATTCATGGCGATGTTGCATTGTGTTGCTTGTGCAGGACAAATGGCGGAACATAAGCCCTGTACTTCAAGGCTCCAGTACCAGATCAAGGAATCCAAAGGCAAAACTCGCTCAATATGCTGCTGCTGCTGCTGCTGCTCCTCCTTCTGTTCACATTCAGACTCCTTCTGTACAGGCTGTAATTTCTGCCACACAGATAAACCATGTCAAGGAAGAACCTGTTAAGGACATCCGTGATACTAAAAACGGTCCAAGGTATTGACAAAAACCCTTGACATATCTTCTGGCCATATGGGATATTCATCCACTTCCATGATCTCGAACACCTTCCGGTTACCAGTGCTTGAATATATGAAGTAGGGAGTAGTAATTTTGCTTTTTAAGTAATGAATATTATTTCCCTTACTGAAGGGGAGCCTTGACGCACCGTGTAAGGTGTTGCTCTGTGATCAATAGGTCACGGGTTCAAGTGATGGGAGCAGCCTCTTGTCCAAAATTAACAAGGGAAGGCTTGCCCTCTATACACCCTTGTGGTGGGACCCTTCCCTGGACCCTCACCGTGCGGGGACGCCAATGTGCGACCGGGCTGCCCTTTTTTTACTGTTCATTTCTGTCTCTTCCAAGTGTAGGAAACTTAAAATGCTTGATATTTTTTTCTGTCATGAATTCTCTATGTCATGATAATGGGCTCTGAAAGCACCACGTATCAACGTGTATAGAGTAGTTAGAGGATGAAGTAGAGGTATTGCTCGTAGGAAGAGGGGAGTAGTCCTAATAATAGATAGTATGTTTGGCATTTGAACCTATTTATGGGGATAGTCTTAAGTAATCTTGGTCACCTTTTACTTCCTGACTCAAGTGTCATTGGAAAGTGAGACTGAAGATAAAGTTCTTGCCTTTCCATCAAATATCAGATGCCTAGGTTACTTGATGAGGTCTAGCTAACCGAACTAATGGAGCACGGAGCATGAGTTTCTTTTCTACGGTGGAGTTCTTAGTGTGATAGTGGCAGCTGTGTGCCTGCAGTTATCAATAGGAAGATGATGATAAACCTAGCTGCAGTGAAAGCAGCTTCTAAACAGTCCATAACAAAGGTCAAGTGAGTTTATCGCCACGTACACGCTCTATATCCTTATTTGGCTCGATCCTAGTTTAAAAAAGCGTGCTTCAAGCAAGTCTGGGGCGCGTCTCACATGAAGCGCCAGCAAAAACGCCTCAGTGTCCCTGAGGTGAGCAGGATCCATGAGGCACCTCTGAAGCACAGCGTCTAGCTGAGAATGAGGTGCTATGAGGCGTTCGACTTTGCAATTTCCATATTTTTCTTCTAATTCTTTTCTTCTAACCTTTCCGTTTCCCTTTTATCCCTTGCTTTTACTTCATACATATTGGCCCTCTTTTAAATGCCAAAAAAGGGGTTATCTTTTGCAAAATATTGTGTAGTAGAAATTTGTTTGACATAAGAGAGCGCCTCGGTTCCATGAGGTGCACACCTTCGACTTGTGCCTTGTGGCTTGTCACCATGGGCCCACACCGCCTCGGTGCGACTCACGCCTTTTTAAACTAAGGACTCAATACATCTAAGTTTCACAAAGTTTTGGTTGCCTAGAAGATGGGTTATTCATAGATAAAAGCTGATTTTTTTCTTTCTTTCTGGGGAAGACATGGACGAGGTCAATTTGCCGGAGTTTTCGAGCTTTTATCTCTCCTTGTCACAGCTGTTATTGAAGTCTTTCACTCTTTACCTGGATATGGCGTGTCCTTTATTGACATTGTAGATAAAATGTTACATGCCTCTTTAGCCTTAGGACGATAGTGTTGATAGTGTAAAAGCCAGCAAAAAATAGTCAAAAGCATATTTTAGGTTAACATTTTTCATATTCTGAGATGGATTGTTCTTCGAAGGTACTTGCTGCTAGGTAGTTTTCTAGCTTCTCCTTGCGGTAAAGCATTTTGGTAGTTTCTCCGGGATTTGGGGTGGCCGGTTAAGGACTAACTTAGCTTTTTATGGGCAAAGCAGCCAAATCTTTTAAGGGGGTGTTGTTCTTGCTTCAATGCAATCAGAGACCTTTGGGGTGTTATAACTAGGAAGATTATCTATCGTTTGCCTTTTGAAGCAAAATGGCTCACTAAACTCACTACCCTTCTTGTCTTGTGAAATAGTACTTGGTTGAAGCAATACTTGCCTCAAATTTTCATTTTGGGTCATTCAGAAAACAATCTCTTTATGTTTTAGCATGGGGGAGAGGGGGGGGGGATTGCGTACATCTGAATTCTTCCCCACCTCGGAATAGGAGGAGCCTTAGCAGAATGGGTAATGATGTTCTTAGGAGGACTCCTTGTCCTGTTTTGCTAGCCTTGTTCTAATTTAAATTGCAAACTGAATCTTCTGATCAGTAGGAAGAAGTAAAACGCAGCATATCTTTAACCATTGTCTTTTTAACATAAGTCTTCCACCACCTGAATTTTTCTTCTGTCTCAGCTGCAACAATGACACTACTGGAATGGTTGTCGAAGCCATTTCAGCAGCTGAGGAGCAAAATGGCATGGATGTCGACTCAATTGTCAGCTATGTGGAGGTATGAACAGTTTTCTTCCTTTTCAGTTGAGTCTGCACCTAGTGGCACTGGAAGTACATTCAATAAGTTAGCCCTACTTGTGAAACGTGGGAGCAACGGGCTTGACATCAATGTTGATTTGAAGCAATGGTGATTATAAACAGTTGGACTATGAAAAAACACTTTCTTGGGGGCGGTCGCCTAATGAGGCGGTTGATGCCTTTTTGGCTATATGCTTCTTACAAGAGACATTTAATATTACGGAAAGTTCTTAGATGGTCCTTTATTGGTTTGGAGTATTTGCCTGCGGGATTCTTTATGGTGTGGACCTGTGGTTTAATCTCTTATATACATATCATGAGCAAAATAATGACTATAGTTTCGATTTTGTTTTGTGCAGGAAAGAATTACGGGTGAAACCACACAAACTAATAAGAAACAGCTGGGGGCAAGGCGTAGAAGACCTGGTCAACAAGATAAACTTGAAAAGGTTAAGTTTCTTTTCTGCATATTGCATAACGCATATGATGCAGAAGACTTATTTTATACGAAATGATAGCAGGCAAAGACTTTGAAGGTTTTAGTACATTTTAAATAAAGTTTACAGGAGATGTACAAAGCTTTTGGTGATTGCGCATCTCACTATTTGGCTATATGGTAGATTTGGAAGACAGTTGATGTTGGAGAAAGTGTCTCCGGTCGTTGAAGCTAATACACATCTTCCTACTAGAAACCTTCATTTAGCGTAGTATTGCACTCGGTGGCCCTTCAGTTGTTAAGCAAACTATTCTAAGCATAACTGTAAGTGATAATTACCAAGAAGGCAACTAGAGAACTTGATAGAATAAGCTATAATAAGGATGCATTGTGTAATTACAGGTATAGAACTGCTACAAGTTAATTAAAAAATAACTGCCTAGTGTTGAGTGATAATATGTTTTCTGGTGGAGCTGTTGATTGAAAGAAGAGATATATAGAATAAACCATAACAAGTACACGTGATGAATGTGCAGGTAGAGAAGAGCTGCAAGTTAAAGAAAACTTCACTGTTGAAGACTAACACAAATAACCGGAAAGACATCTTGGCCAGGCAGGGATCGGACTCTTCCCACATAAAACTTATCGAGTCATTAGAAGAAGCAGCAAAAACTGCAGCTTCTAAGGTGGCAGAAGCTGAAGATTTGTCATATTCAGCAGTTCAATCTTTGAAGGAGGCTGAGGGACTCGCAAAGATGCAAGAAGAAGCAGAATCAATATTTCAGCTCGCACACGAGATTTGTGACAGATTTAAATATCGAACATTATCAGCTGCAGTTTAAACGGAGGTCCATAACTGTGGTAATCGTCCTCAGCTTAAATTCCTCAATTTTGTTCGTAGATGATGGCTTATGACTGCCAAACCTTGGTACTATCGGTTTTAACCCCGTCCAACAATTCAATTCCAGTTTATATGTCTCATATTCCAGTCCTTGTCATTCTGTCCTCAATGTCAATGTGTATAGAAAATTCCAGTTTGCTTACAAGTAATTTATGTTCAATCTAGCCCATTTACCCCTTGAGGCTTGATTTGGAAGTTTTTAGTCTCCTCACCCCCGTTCAGAATGTTTAGATCAACCCCGGTTAGAGTTTTAGACTTAGGTTTAATGAAATTCTTATGTTGGTTTGTAATGAGTCGCATATTTAGAATGATTTGAACTCGGAACTTTTGATCGAGTCCTAATTCCGCAATCCTAGTACAAGGCCGAGACTTCCTTTGTAGAATGTATATGGTATCCTGGAGTTCATAGTTTATATCAGATACTGTACATTTGTGCTAAGCTCACACATCGATAAAATTTGCGACTGCTTGTAAATTCCGCAAGCGTGTTTGGTTTGTTTTTGGGTCTGAGAAAAGAATGAAAAGGAAGAGGACAGAAAATGAAGAGGTAAAAGAAGAGGAAGTGTATCATTTCTACTGTTCGGCTTATACTTCTTCTGTTCGAGTTTAAACACCCCACACCCAAAATGCCTATGTATTGAGGAGAGTGTAGACAAGTAGACATTGCTAAATAAGAGGCTTCCATGCAATTCTTTTGGAACTTTGATCAACCGTTTAGTGTGTAGACCCTCTTTAGTGATAAACTCGTACGGAGGGAGTATTAATATTTTAGAGTAATTGCAAGACAAGTACTGTATACGAATTATGCTGCGAAACTTTCTTTTCTCAATTTCCACCTATTTGAGAGGCAGAAAAATGACCGTTTTGCTAAGAAATCGTTCTATTATTCCCCCCCTATATATTAGACAATAGGAGTATACTTAAACTAAATATTCGAAACAAATTACTTATCTTTGCATTCCTTTCTTTCTGCCTGATTTCTTGCCAAACAAGCCGTTAATGTTATGACGTAAAATGGAATTAGAATGCGCAGCTCGGTGTGTAATGTCTAGATGCAATTAGCAGGTATATACTCGTATCTTTCTGTTTAGTAGCGACAACAAATTATTGTCATTGTTATTATTATTTTTGATATATCATAATAATTATTGTTAAGAATTTAAGAGTAAACAATAGCTTTCTTTTAAGCACATTTGACTGTCTAAAGTTACTTTACTTGGACTGAAGTAAATATAGTAGTACTAATTAGGAGCATGAGGAGTGGGACAAAGTTGACTAACAGCTAATATATTGACTATACAAATGGGGACTCCTTAATTCCAGTGAATGGTTGAAACTTGCCCAGTTCAATGAGCTACCAATTTTCCTCATCCCACAAACTTCACCTGCAAGATTTCAAAGATGGATTTCCTGACACCTATACTGAGCATTGTTGACAGTTCATACAGCTTCATAGCTGTAAGGGTAAATCATGTTAGAAAATTCAACCATAACATGAGGAGGTTGGTGATTACACTTGAGGAACTGAGGGATGCGAGGGATGATCTGAGCCGGGAGGTTAACCGCGCTGAGTTGAGTGGGAGGAAGTGTACTAAGCAAGTCAGAGGGTGGCTGGAAAGAGTTGGAAAAGCCGAAAGTGAGGTCAATGATCTCATTCTTGCACAGCCAAGACATCAAGCTGGGAATTGTGTTAGGAGTGTACCATGGTGTGTAAGGTACAAGCTGAGCAAGAAAGCGCTGAAGAAGGATAAAGAAATTAGTGACCTGATGTCTAAGAAGGCGATTCTGAATGTCGTTGCTGGTGATTTGCAGCAGGTTGAACTTATGCCTTTTAAGCCAACTGTAGGCTTGACTGCAGGATTGGAGACAGCAATCTGTTACATTGCAGATGATGAGGTTGGGTTGCTGGGTATTTACGGAATGGGTGGAGTTGGGAAGACAACCCTTCTGAAACAGATAAATAACGAGTACTTATCGAGAGCTCATGAGTTCGAGGTAGTGATTTGGATAAGTGTGTCTAAGGATTTTGGTCTGGACAGGATACAGCGTGCTCTTCTCTCGAGGCTAGGCTTGCCTTGGGATGAAACAGAAAGCCAAGAACAGCTTACTTCAAGAATATATAACTTGATGAGGAAGATTAAGTTCTTGCTATTGCTTGATGACCTGTGGCAGGGACTTGATCTTGTAGGTATTGGCATACCCTTACCTGACAAAGAAAATAAATGCAAAGTTGTTTTCACTACTCGTTCTGTCGATGTTTGCTGTGATATGGATGCTAATAAGACCCTGAAGGTTGAATTCTTGAATGAAGAGGACTCATGGTGTCTCTTTAGTGAGAAGGCAGGTCCGAGAAATGTGCTGAACCCACACATACAGACTTATGCGCAGGCAATTGTAAAAAAATGTGGGGGTCTGCCTCTTGCCCTCGTTACTGCAGGAAGGGCCATGGCCTGTAGAAAGACCGAGGAAGAATGGAAGTACGCACTAGATGCCCTTAACGATGCTCCATCAGAGTTACGAGGTATGGGGGATGTGTTTTCCATATTGATGTTTAGCTATGATAATTTGCAAGATGATTCTTTGAAGATGTGCTTCTTGTACTGTGCATTGTTTCCTGAAGAATTTCCTCTTGAAAAAGAACAGCTAATAGACTACTGGATTGGTGAAGGGTTTTTGGACGGCGTAAATGAACATAGCCTCCATAACAAGGGGCATACCTTTGTAGGTTCATTGAAGGCTGCGTGCTTGTTGGAAACAGGCGAGGATGAATTACAGGTAAAAATGCATGATGTTGTCAGGAGCTTCGCTTTGTGGATAGTATCCAGTGGAGGGAAGCACAAAGAAAAGTTTGTGGTTCAAGGTTGCAATGGACTGTCTGAGTCACCAAATATCGAAAAGTGGAAGGAGGCAGAGCGAATTTCCTTATTAGACAATGAAATCAGCATGCTGATAGGGGAGCCAATTTGCCCTAACTTATCAACCTTGTTGCTGAACTGGAATTGTGGTTTAACCAAAATCGCCTGTGAATTTTTCCACTATATGCCAGCCCTTAAAGTATTAGATTTATCAGTCACGACCATCAGAGAAATCCCTGACAGTATTGGTAGACTAGTTGAGTTACGCTTCCTGGATTTGTCGAGGACTAACATAACTTCTCTCCCAAAAGAGTTAGGATGTCTATCGAAGTTGAGGCACATGGATTTGCAGCGAACTCATTCGCTTACAACAATCCCGAGAGAAGCAATATTGGGACTTGAAAATCTGAGGGTCTTAAATATGTACTACAGCTTTGGAGAATGGGAAGCACCACCGTGTGTGGAGCCAAGACAGGTGACATTTCAGGACCTGCAACATTTGAGACATCTAACTGCGCTTGGAATAACAGTTACCGAAAATTCTTCCCTGAAAAAGCTTTCTGATTTTTACAACTTGTTAGACTGTGTTCAGTATCTCTTCATAAAAGGTTGTCAGGGATTAATGTTTCTGATGGTAGCAGCTGCTAATGGTGGTGGAGAAAAGATGAGACGGCTTAGCATCTTCAACTGCCATACTCTAAAAGAGATAGACTTGGGTTCCGAGGAAGGGAAGGATTGGCTGCCTAGCCTTGAGGTTCTATCTCTCCATACACTTCCTAACTTGGAAACCATTTGGCGCAGATCAGTAACCCCAAAATGTCACAGAAATCTTCGCTACATCAAAATTTGGTACTGCCTAAAGTTGAAAAATATATCTTGGATTCTGCAGCTACCTAGACTCGAAAAGCTGTATGTATTCCACTGTGAAGAAATGGAGGAAGTTATAGGAGAAACAGATGTAGCAGAAGGATCACAAGAGCTAAATTTTCCTGAACTCAAGACTATATCCTTTCGAGGTCTCCCTAATCTGAGGAGTTTCTCCAAAGTGGCTGTAACTTCTCCAATGCTGCAGTCTATAGCTCTGATTGACTGTCCAATGCTTAAGAAGCTACCATTTATTTCCAGTGATTCATCTGATCTGCCAACAGTGCATTGCAGTAGGGCGTGGTGGATGAACTTGGAATGGGATGATCGCGTTTCTACCTCTGCTTTACTACCCCAGTTCATTGCAGTTTGACCCGCGTCTCCATCATTCAGGCAGTGGGCAGCAGCTTAAGGACCTGTATGTAGAAAATCAGATATATAATCTAAGTTGTTAGCTTTGTCTCTTCTAGGCACATAATTTTACATCAGTCATAATTTTGTTCTCTAGCTTCTCTTGTAAAGCTTGAGTGGCCGCGTGGTACAAAAAATGCGCAGGAGGGATGTCCTGTCCTGAAATCCTGATGCAAAGGTCCTGCAGCTGTTCTCTGAGTGTAGTTGCACAGGCTTTTCGTAAGCAGACTGTTACCGTGTTTTTGAAAGCACAATTGGCAGATCACACTCTATTAATGCTTACCAACAAAAAAAAAAAAAACCGATGAGTTTCAGCGTAGCTTCTATAATCGCTTGGCTAAGCAAAGCATTGTCACATTCAGATCGACACTACAGTTACAGGTACCAAACCCGAACCTATGCATTAGTTTGCAGACTCTCAGTCTCGGATAATCGGTAAAAGTTGATCTGATCGTGTGAAATTTAGTACAATAAGTAGGAGTTTGTTCATAACTACACTTGAACAGAAAGACATTGAGCCGGACACTTACCAGTCTTAGAATCTTACTACATTCGCGATGCCTGATCATTGTAGTAGCAATGAACCGTTTAACATTTTCTTTCTTCATTTGTTTTTTTTGACAACCGGAAAGAAATGTTCCTAATTAGTGTTAACCCCTCCCCTGTTTTATGTCATTTGCTTTCGGTTAATGTTGTATGTAATAATCCTGTTTCTTTCTTCATTTGTTAACGTTCTATTTATTCGGAGTTGTGCAAATTGATATGAGAAAAGATCTTTTTGTTTAACGTCCACAACCTGCCAAAGTATTTTTCTTCCCTATTGTGTCAATAACTTCAATTCTACTAACCTCCTCCCACTCACGAATCGTTTTTGTAATCGTTCGTCTCAAATCTCTCAATTCTTCTCATTTTCTTCTATATTCGTGTCTTTAACGACGTTAATCATCAAGAGGAAAATACGTTAATCTTCAAGAGTAATGTTAATAATCGAGACGAACGGAGTATACCCAAATTTTGGAGGGAGAGCTCAAATGTCAAGGTTTTATTCAAACACCTCAAAATAACAACACACACTAGTGTGTCTCACACATCTATCACTTGCATAGTTGCATAGCATAGTCAAAGAGGAGTGAGCAAGAAGCTTCAATAAGAATGGTGATGATGGACGCAACAAACTGGGACGAAGACGCATACAGAGCCACCATCCTGGAGGAGAGAGAATCTCAATGCCGAACAGTTTTCCGATCAATCTTCGCCGCCTCCGAAAACCCTAACACCAACCCCGACACCGTCGTCGCCGCCTCCAGCGACGGCTCCCTCGCTTCTTACTCTCTCTCCTCCTCCATCTCCTCCCTCGTCCGTCCTCATTCTCTCTCCTCATCAGTTCCCTCTCATATTTTCCACTTGAAAAATGATGATTTTTTTTTTTATTAATGTTCAATTTTTTGGTTTGTGATTGCAGGAAAACAAGTACAAAAATCCCAATCTTCAACAGTAAGTTACATTTTCAACTTTATTGTGTTAATTAATCAATATTTGGTTTATTTTGGATTAATAATGTTGATATTTAATTATAATGTGGTGTAATTGGAAAATTTGGTGTGTAAATTGGGATTGTCAGAGTGGTAGAAGCTGAACCTAAGTGGTTTTTGCGAGCACATGATGGTCCAGCTTATGATGTTAAGTTTTACGGCGAGGGGCCGGAATCTTTACTGCTTAGGTTCGTTTTCTTTGGCATTAACGTCTTCTTTTTTCGCGGTCTGGCTTGTCGTCTGTTGTCATTTGCCGTCTAATGTTACATAAATTCAGCTAATGGCATGGAATTTAGCTGTTGTTTACCGGTTTCTAAGTTGTGTTGTGTTTACCCTTGTGTGTATCGTCTTTTCATGTCCATTGTAGATTTTTGATCATAGACAATCACTATGAATTTTCGGAAAGGATTACAATGTAATATCAGACTTTTTTTTACTACATGATCAAATTTACCTGATGGCTGCTTCTAATGTAACTCGAACAGTTTATCAAGCATACAGTTTTCACTTGGGGTGGACTTAATTTCATCTCCTTGGTTCTTGGAAAGGATGCTTTTAGTTATAATACGAAATCGATGTTGAAGTTATGTACTATCATATTTGAACCTTTATATATCAGTAAGCTGCTCACTTTTAGATGATTGCAGCTTGGGTAGTGATGCTATTGTAAGTATATTAACTTTGCATCAAAGTCTAAGTTGTTGAAAAAAAACTTGCTTTATGACTAGTAAAGCATAAACGAAGCTGGCTGTTTACGGTTATGAGAACCTGAAACACTCTGTCCTAAGCATTTAGCGGTTGCTGCGATTTCTTAAACGACAATGAAGATATTTGCTTATAGTTCCTTTGGAATCTTCTCTAAGTTGTCACATGTAGATTTGTATCATTCAAAAGAAGAAATACATGTGAGAATATCAATGTACTTTGGATGAACTAGAATGTCATTCTTTTTTCTTTTGGGGAAGAAATTGAATCAAATTGTCTTGATATTGACCATTCAGCTGTGGAGATGATGGTCAGGTTCGGGGGTGGAAATGGAAGGAACTTGAAGAATCTGAGACTCCTATACATGAACAAGGTAATTGGCCTTTGCCGTTCTGTTTTGATAACATAACTATAGTACGAAACCTAATCGTATCCCTATGTTAGTTTGCATAATGAGTTCTCCACTATGATTTTTTATGAAGAAAAGTTTGATAACTGAATACCTCTCTAAAATTGGTAGCTTGAGCATTTCAGCTGTTTTCTTTGATGATATGTAGGAATGCATCTAAAACCAGTCGTCCAGTTGACGAATCCTCAGCACAGGTTAGTTATTACGTTCACTTATATTGGAGCTATTGCAATTATCCCTGTAGTTTGTTTGACTGTGTTAGCTTGTTCCTTTCAAATAATATTATCATTGGATTTTTGAGAAGAAATCCTTCTCTTGACGATGCATTCCTTTTTCTTCACCCCCTTTCTTGAGCATCTGATTTACTCCCTCCGTCCCAAATTAATCTTCCTACTTCATTTGAATACGTGAGAGGAATTCAAATGAAGTAGGGAGTTTATAGAGGGACGGAGGGAGTAGTTGTAACTTCGTTTTTATTCTGGAAAGCATCAATGGTTGTAATCTTCAGCTATTAATTTATTGAGATGAACGAATAGATGTTTTTGGTTCTTGCATTGATATGCTGTCTAAATTTGGTGGATTATATGATTCCTTGTACCTTTACATGAGAGGTATAAATGGGCTCTGTTGAGTGTTCTAAAGATATGTCACAGTCCTTCATCTGGAATATGGTAGAACTTCTCCCTTTTTGGTGCAGCACATCATGATAAATATGATTATCTTGCTTAATATGCATTACATGTAAACAGCTTTTCTTGATATGCAATTTAGTAATCCCTCTCCTTCTTGTGCCTGAATTCCTAATGCAGAATTTCTTGTATGCCTGATGGGTTTCGACTTTCGATTATTTTGTGTCAGGGGTCCTTGGTCTGCTATGTCTCCGGTTCCTGAGAACAATGCAATTGCTGTTAACCCGCAGGTTTGCTGGTTCTTTTCCTTAGTTGTTGGTGTTTTCTCGAATGATAGTGATTAACTATTGTGAAGTTCCCCTTGTGTATCTAATCTTTGTTGCTTCTTGAGGACAATTTTACAACAGTCTAGTTTTCGTGCATCTCTGTATTAAATTTGTCATGGCTTCTCATTCAGATCAATCTATTTGGTAAAGTAATTTTTCATTCTAATTGGACATGGCTGGTTTCCAGTAGCTGTTTAGGGCATCGGTATCTTTGATGGCTGGTTAGTCAGAACCAAGATCGAATACAAACTACAGAGATGACATTGTAGACATGCAAACCAAGTTTACTGCAGAGCGTTTTGATGAAACTCTGTTCTTGTGACTGGAAATGAAATTAACTTGTGCGTAGAGCCCTATATGACAAACATATGTTCCAAATTGTTATTTTTTGTTTCAAGTACGAGTTTTACTTTCTTTTTTCGAGGTTTATGAGCATCATGGCTTGTAGTCTTCCTGTTTCATCAGTCATCCTAATGGAGTGCTTTCCGAAATCATTCACTTCAACTATTGATAATCCTTGACAAATTGACATATGACATTTTACATATGTCATCCACATTTCCTGTCCTAATTTGGATACCATCACCCAGATTTTAATTTGCCAATTTTCTGCGGAGGGATAATTACTACTCGTACTTCTCTATCCAAAGCATAGTGGTTTACTAAGAATTGTTCTAAGATTATGCTATTTCTAGAGACAAATTATATCACATGTGAAGGAAGAGTATTTATGTTAAACCACTCCAATTGTTTTGCTTTTTAGGATCCTGTAAACTCGATTCAACTTTGTGACAATCTGTTTTCTCATTTCCTGGAAATCAGGGTGGATCAGTATATGTGGCTGCCGGGGACTCTTGTGCATACTGCTGGGATGTGGTATGTTATGCAGTCGGACACTCATGGTGTTTACTTTTTCTTCTCGTTTGGCAGCTCTTGAAATATGAGCATGGTGCTGGTCCATTTCACTACTTATATCTTGAGTGGAGACGTGACACATTCAATGATATCAAGAGGTTTCCTCTGTTTTATCTGCATGAATGTGATTCTGAAGCTATCTGTTTATGCTTATTGGATTCTCAGGAGAAAATTAAAGTTAAGGCGGTTTACAAGGGTCATTCAGATTATTTGCATTGCATTGTTTTCCGCCAATCCAGCAATCAGGTTGGGTGCTTGATTTTAAACGTCTTGACTGCCATCTGACTTTGTCATTATTATTATTTCTCGTGGAATTCTAGCTCCAAAGAACTTCAATATGTATAAATATATAGATCTCGTACCCTTCTTTGAAATTCTGCAATTCTATCATTTGTGACTGTAGTCATATTATATACTTCTACCGTAATTTTCTGCTCACTTCTGGCTCTTTGGGTTTCAGATCATAACTGGCTCAGAGGACGGAACTGCAAGAATATGGGGTGTGATATTTTTATTCTTTTAAACATGCGGGAAGATGGTCCTACAAATTGTAGGCCTCTTTTTAAATGATTTTACTTTCTTGACACCTTTGATTCATGGCAATTTGTGAGCCAATGTGTTGTTATTGGAGTTTGCAGTAACCTTTTCTTTTGGGTAATTACTAGATTGCAGAAGTGGGAAGTGTGCTCAGGTGATATATCCTGCTCGTGATAAGAGTCTGAAGGAAGTTTCCAGTGTTAGCTGCCTTGCTCTTGATACAAGCGAGAGTTGGCTGGTAAAGTTTTCAAGTTGCTATCTTTTCTGACATTCTTATGAATATTTTTCCAGTACTTGACATGTGATTATCTATTCAGATTCTCTTCGTATGATTTTTGCATTCATGCTCTTTGACGATCCATAAATGGGTTAATTAGCTGTTTTTTAACAGCTCATCTCACATTTTTCTGAGCCTCGGATCTTTAATCCATCACTGAGTTTGTTGATAAGAAAACGTTACCCTTTATGTCCTTTGTATACTGTAAACCCCAATGTAGTAAAGAGTGGTCATCTTTCAAAATTCTTATTTTGCTGATTATTCTAAATTCAAATGTTTGCTTTTCTTGTATTATGGCTACTATACATTTGGACTATAGTGTGGTTTTGTGAGATCTGGATGTACATAGCCACAGAGGTTACCTTTGATCAGCAGACTACATATTTATTGTTTAGTCAGATGTCTAAAGGGTTAAATGAATTCCCAGTGGTTTCTCTCAATGCGTACTTTATTGGAAGGTCCATGTTGCTTTATCATTCTGTTGAATGCAAAACTGCTAGGCTGTACAATTTAACCACATTTGCCTGGCAAAGAGTTAAGTGTTAGTTCAGGGACTAACGTTTTCGATTTTGTTGAGTTAAGGACCCCAACATTTTTTTTTGGTCAGTTAAGGACCTGGGGTTAGCTTTTCCGTTAGATTTTCCCATATTTCCCTTTTGTTACCCCTGTCTCTCTTCTCTCTCCTCATTTTCTTTACTCTTCACCATCTTCATTCGTTCATCACCATATTCATCCCTCTTCCATCTTCATCCCTTCTTGTCAAATCAATTCGAGTAGCAAAATTTGAGCCAATATATATTAAATCAAGCAAAAGACATTAAAAAAGGGGATGAAGAGGTGAGGCCAATAAAGAAGCAGGAGAAGAAGATGAGAGAGAACAAAGTAGAGCAGGAGCAGCTCACTCCATTGGTTGTTTGGTTCTTTAAAACTTATTGCAGCCCTCTGTGTAAGGGTTGATTAATCTTAGGCGTGGAAATGTAAACTTGGAATCTGTTATCTTTTCAATGTATGTTTTTGTGGTTGTGCTTATCTTTGAGTTTCTTAATTGCACGGATATCCAGATTGGTTGTTGTTGCATTTCATTGCATAAGTGTTTGTGGCTTTGTGCACATGTAGAAATAGGGCGCGCAGTCTAAGAATGTTACTTGACTGCATTATCATGTTATTTTTGCATTCAACTTACTTACATGCTCTATATGTGACTGTGTGCCTCAAGTCAGATGTTTATGAACCAACCTGCGTCCTAACTCCTGCAGGCGTACGGTAGTGGCAGAAATTTATTTGTGTGGAATCTACTGGCTGCGGAGCAAATCTCTAGAATTCCAGCGCCGACATCTTGCCAAGATGTACTTTTTGATGACAAAAATGTAAGCAATCCTGAAGATTGTCGCTGCTGCAGATTCACTTAATGTTGTCACTATCAGTTTGTTATTCTTTGGTTTCCTTTGAGTTGATTGTGATTGTAACATATAGCGATTTGCCAGATTTTAGCAGTTGGAGCTTCACCAATACTTAGTCGAATGGACATGAACGGCAAGATTTTATCTCAAATAAGATGTGCTCCTGAGTCAGCATTTTCTATATCCTTGCATCAGTCGGGTGTATGTTCTATTATCCTTTCTACTTTTTCCTTACTTGAATGCTTTCTCTAGTTCTATTCTTATCTGATACGTCTTAGCGTTCTAGGCATTAATGGGTCGTAATTTAGTTGCTAGAGCATTTTGGAATATTCAGGCCTGTCTTGTAAAAAATGTATGCTAATCTTATTAGAAGAAGTTACCTTTGATTGGATCGTTTCTAAAATTGCTTGGTTATTGAATCTATTAAGACATTTACAACTTGTTGTGAAAATGGTCTCGTTCCTGATTGGCCTTGGAAAGATAAATGGTGGACACTATTTCTAGGCTAAAGTAAGTCAATCTATATTGCAAGTTAGACAAACCTGGGCCCAAGATCAGCCATCTTGATCGCTCTTTGATTCTGTTAGTCTCCCATTAACACTGGAGTGTTCATTACCACTTTTATTTGTCCTTTCATTTGATATGATATTTAGCATTTCCGAGGTACTCATTTTGTGAGGTTGGAGGGGAAGGAGCTACTCTAGCAATTCTGGTCCATTTGTTCTGCATGCTAGAGCCTCCTTTTTGTATACTCTCAAGTGACAACAATTTCCTTTTGTGTTAAAGGGCTCAGATTATGCAGAGCTTGGGTTTCTACTGAACATTCTACTGATCTTCGCTGTGCAGATTGTCGCTGTCGCTGGTTATGGAGGTTTAGTTGATGTGATATCACAGTTTGGAAGCCACTTATGCACATTTCATTGCACATCTGTGTAACCATGGCACTCTGATGCGGTACGTGTTGTATCGATAGAAATCACAGCAGCATTCCTAGACAAGGAAACTGATTACTTCTTTGATCTAATTCAGCCTGCTCAGGAAAGCAGGGAAAGGGGCATTAGACCTTATGGTATTTACCCATATGTTTCGTTTTTCCAACTGCACTTACACGCCTTATGCCTGTCGTTCTCAGTACCTTGATAGTGCACATATAGAAACCCTGACATGGCTATCTGGATGATGCATTATGTTCCCAGCTTCCCACACGGACTGATGGTTTGTTTCAGTTATAATCGCGGCATTGGAAACTATTCTGATTGCCTGGCAGGAATACAGATTGCTGGATGATTTGGATTTACTAGCTTTTGTGAACACAGAAGCAGTATGTAGTTACGGTCTATTATCGAGTTTTCGACACGAGATTGACATTTTCTTTTTCATGAGACTGGCATTTGAGGTTGGATCCTCATTTATTTGTTCCTGTTGTACTGTACAGTTGTACTCCAGTTCTTTATTCTGGTCAAACTGGATTGGTCGGTAAGTAACGTAGGCCGAAATTAGTTGTTAACTGAAGTTTCAGTTGAAGTAGTTATTGGCGTGGCAATAAATTATTAAGATTAAGATGTATGGATAAACTCAATTAGATTTTTAATGAAATTATTGAGATTGAGATAACACGTGGAAGTGTGATTGACCGAGTTTATTTGTTTGAGTTGGTACGTTCCTCTAATCCTCTTGTTAAAGGGAAGGTCATGGAACAGGATAAACTCTAATATACAGAAATTTGTTAGAAGAAGAATGAAGTAATATACTTCTCATCTAGTTACAGAAATTTTTCACGATGCTAATATAGTCAACTTCATTCCTTGAAAATCATGCCGAGCTCGTATAAGGTCAGAACTACAAAACCTAGCCGAGACTCAAGTTGACAATTAACTATAACTTGCTTAGATTCGGAATATTTATCTACGTAACGGTAATTATCCATTTCACCTGAGAAAGAGGATTCTACATAATTATGTGGTGAGTGCTCGTTCGTCTTTTACTCTAAGAACGCCTTATCGTATAACACAATTATGTGAAAAGTCTCAATATCAGATAGAAATACAGAGTAACTTTTTCTTTTATCCTTAAAAATATGTCGTAGAATTCTACATTTATGATTTTGTAGACATATCACTTATACTTCGACGATTATTAGAATTGTGCTAGAAGTTTCATACAAAAGAAGTATACTCCGTAAATAAATATCTTAAGAATAGAATACTTGGAATATCTTTTTTTGGTTACTTCTCAACAAATGGACAACAAAAATAAAGAGGAGTTTGCTTAGCAGCAAGCATATGCGATGCGCTATGCGGTGAGGGTCGACTGAGACCGTAATAGACGGTGGAGAGAGCGTAGGACCAAAGTGTGAGTGTGGGTCCCTCTAAAATGCACTTTCTCCATACGTGGGCATAAATCTACGCCCCTCGAAAATTCAATTAAATTGTCTGCACACTGCATATCATTCATAATATCATCAGAAATAAAAACCCATCTCTGTCAAAAAAATAAAATCATCGTCACCACCATCACCACCACCTCTTTCTCTCTCCTACCATTTATTCACAACACACTACCACATCCTTCCAAACAATTATACTCTCTCATTCATTTCCTTCTCATTAATATTCATTTCATCTTCTTAATTTTGTATCTTGTCTTTTACGCTACATTTTTCATGTTTTCCAATTGATCTGTTTTTCATCGAGTTTACATCTGCATGAGCTTGTAGTAGTTTCTGGACTTACATTCCGATGGCGATTACCGAATCACCGGAGACCGAGACGAAGACGAACACGGCCGGTGTAACCACGGCGACGGCGACAGAGTTGAAGAACGGCGGTGTGATTAGAAGGAGAATTGTCGGTGGCGGTGTTAATTTGACGGAGATGCCGTCGCCGCCGTCGATTGGAGGGAGGGAGGAGTGGAAGAATGATCGGCAGAGTCACGGTGGTGGTGGTGATAGGGTTGTTGATGAGAGTGACGTTAATCCGCGGTCGAATTTCGAGAGTACTAGCGGCGGCGGCGAAGGTGAAGAGAGGATTGCTAATGGCGGCGGTGGTAGCGGCGGCGGTGGTGGTGGAGGTGATAGTCAGAGTTTCGAGACGGCGGTTAAATACACGTATCGGCCGTCGGCACCGGCTCATCGGAAAATTAAGGAGAGTCCGCTTAGTTCCGACGCTATTTTCCGGCAGGTTTGGCTTCTCCGGTTTTATCTTGTTGGATACGCTATTGATTTTGTGTGATGTACCAGCTTACTATTACTCTGGTTGTTTATTAGTACTGAATTTCGTGTTGCGTAAGTCTGAATTTGTGTTTTGATGATTAAAATTGAAATGTTGTTAGATACGACGAGTTCGGGTGGAGTATTGATTGAATGATAACCGGTGTTGAGTATATGGATTAATGATGAGGTTGCATGTGTATATATGTGGCCTTGCTTAGTGTTAGTTTCGAAGTCAGTGACCTTGTTGGCGAAATGCGACTTTCGAGGTATTTAGTTGTAGTAGAAGGTCTTTAAGGCAAGAAGTTAAACAAAGTTGATGATGTAAACCGTTTTCAGGCTTGGATTGTGCGTAAGGTTCTGTAATAATTGGATGGGGAATAGTTGTGTATTGTTGCACAGGTTAAGTTTGGCTTGGTTGATAGGAATTTTTTTGGTTTGAAGGTGATGAGATGGTGTCAGATTGCCCCTTTCTGTGTATGGTGCGGGGGGCGGGAGGGGGGGGGATGGGGGTTAAAGGTAAAAGAGGTGGCGAGAAAGGAAGAAATGGTGAACCTATAAGATCAAATTGTGTATATGATTTTTTGAGGTGGTCGTTTTCTAACAAGTAGTTAGGGTGTAGCAGCATGAATGAAGAGCTGTCATGGAATGAGGATAGTGGTGGTAAATAGGGGAGGAAGGAGGGAGTAATAATCCCGCCCATCACCCCTGTCCCTCCACCACCACCACCATTTTCCTCCTTTGCTTCGCTTTCGTCTCCATTTCTCCTCAAAGAATCACCTTTTTTTTTTCTTCCTGCAAGCATGAAGAGTGCATAACAATTATCATTCCTAATCTGTTTTGCGCTTCATAGATATTAGGTGAGTATTTAGTATAGTTTTAAATGGTTAGGTGACTTGAGAACTCCTGGCTAGAAGTTACCTATTCTGTAAAAGCTTGTTTCTATCTGTGCACACAGGTTGATGCTTGTCATGTTATGACTTCGATAATACTGCCCATGTTCATATCTTCGATAACGTCACTACTCAGTCCTTTGAGAGGCAAAAGGAACATCTGCCTGCCTTGTGAGTTGATAGTGAACAATATTTATGTGATGGGCTTCAATTCTAGTTTCTTGACATTCTTTAGAGTGATAGCCTGGGTGCCACAAGAATGTTACTGTATGGCATCGTGTTACTGTTAGTTTCTAATTATGTTGTCAGTGCATTCCTCGTGAGTGCTGTGATAGTGTGATTAGCTTTGGTTAACAGGCTATGATTCGATACTCAAGATCTCAAATCTAGATTTTGGCTAATTCCCATATTGATAATTGTGCTTTCCTTTGCACTCTAAATCTGAACAGCCGAGCACTCTGTTAATGTCCTCAAGTCTTTGGGGCTAGATTTTTTCATAACAATAGATGTCAATCGTGAAGTTTTGGCGCTCGGTTCTATTTTAGTTTGATTACACGCTTTTAACGTCATGATGTGGGTCTTTGCAGAGTCACGCTGGTCTCTTCAACCTCTGTGTAGTAGTACTTGTTGCTGTGAACAGCCGGCTTATCATTGAGAATCTCATGAAGGTTTGCTGTCAGTGAACTTTGATTGCTTTTGTTTACTCATTCAGCTATTGATTTATGAAGTTCTGTTTTTACTTTTATCAGTTGGAAATGATGGCCCCTTTTTTTGGAAACTTTTGCAGTATGGTTTGTTAATTAGAGCTGGTTTCTGGTTTAGCTCAAAGTCACTCCGGGATTGGCCTCTTTTTATGTGCGGGTAATAATCTCTGAGAGCTGATATAATGATAGACCTCTTCACTACTAGGCAGATCACTGATCTCTCGCTTTTGGGTGGATGCTGACCCTCACGTATTGCTGGTTGTTTTTTTATTTTAGTCTTACACTCCCAGTATTCCCTTTGGCCGCGTTCCTGATTGAGAAGATGGCACAACAACGTCGTATTTCTGACCTGGTAGGTGATAAGCTTCATTGATACTGTTTTTTGATTTCTGGACATAGATAGCCATTTCTTAAACATAAATAATCGCCATAATTTGTTGTGGCTACTGGGCTTTGTGGTCTAGAATGGTGGTACTTTCAAATTTCAATGGTGTGCCTACTACTGTAATATGAAATTAGAGGCTTTCCCACCGTTATTTGAACTTCTTTCATGGTAAAACGTTACGATTTGTACACGTCGAACTCCCCCCTTCTTTGTACAGCTGTTTCTGTTTCCTCATTTATGGCTGCTTTCTTGATTTCATTTTTGCTCGCTTTTTTCTGCTGTTGTAATAATGCTAAATCAGACCTACCTTGGTATTCCATTACATATTCATCTCTTAACTACCAGAACTATTGGCCAGGTGGTTGTCTTGCTTCATACACTAAATGCCGGAATCTCCATCTTATATCCAGTCTTTGTAATCCTCAGGTTAGTTTCCGGATTTATCACCTGTGTTTATGATCTTGGACATGTTACGCTGAGTTTTATTTGGTTATTGTTATTATTTACATTTTTATTTTTATCGTACTTTCTGTGTTCTTCCTTTCTTCTCCAAACTTCCATTTTTTGCTTATTCTGTTTCTTATTAGTTTTTTTGGTTTCTCTACTCACCACTTTATTGTTTTCACACATTAGAGGATCACATTAGCTCCTAGGTCATAATGTCATATTGAGACTGATGCCTTTGTTGTTGCTGGTGGTGTCGGTGGTGGTGGTGGTGGTGTTGTCGTCATATTGTTATTCTTCTTGTACATGAGAGTCTTTCGAGACAAAGATTGGTTGACTGAAAACTTCCTTTCTGTGTTCTGAATGTTACATATGAGCAGCTTCCGAGTCGTTTTATTGCTATGTGAATATATTAGATTCATTTCGCAAAATGGGCAGAAATAATTTATCACAGAATCTAGCGACTTTGCAGGTGTGGTTCAGCTGTTCTTTTTGGCGTTGCGTTAATGCTCTTTGCTTGCACCATGTGGTTAAAGTTGGTATCATATGCACACACAAACTACGATATGAGGGCTATTGCGAAATCATCTGATAAGGTAATGAAATCTTCGACCATATTTTTCTCTTTGTTTGTTGTTGCAAACCTGGAATATGGGTTCTCATATATGTAATTACTATGAACAACATAATGTTCTTACTTTGTGAAGGATACCCGTATTTCTGTCTGTATGCGCATGAATGTATGTATGTACGTATGTAAGTGAAATCTCCCAAATCAAACCTGATCTCTACCTTTCGTTTTTTGCTTTTCTCATTGTAGCTTACTCTTTCATTTAAACAGATGCAAATGTATTCCTACCTATCCCTGTGTTGAAATCCAGAATTTTGTTATTGTCCTTTTTGGTCTCCTTTTTTTAAGTTGATTGTTTGCCGGAAAGTTCATATATCCTTGTCTGTTGGGGTGTAGTATTTATGTTCTTCCTTATTGGTTTTTAGTATGTTTTCAGGAGGATGAATTAAATTCAGAATCTCCATATGAAGTCAACTTCAGGAGTCTGGTGTACTTCATGCTTGCTCCAACTCTTTGTTACCAGGTGATTGCCATTCTTGACCTTATTATAGCGGTTCTCTGCCAACTGATTTAGTATGGATAGGATTGGGGAGTTTACCTGGCCTCACAGTTTGTAGCATCGTGTTCTCACTTTACTACATATATCAGAGCATCAAGACAGTTTTCTCACATAAGTTCTGGTATATGGAATATCTGTAGTTCTCTGTTGGGGGGTTGAAAGAAATTAATCCCATTTTCGTTTCACTTTGTATAGTTGGTTGCTTTGGAGTGTGATGTATTCCTCGTGAATTTATCCTACCTGACTATGGTAGCTCTTCTGTTTGCTAGTGGCCAGTTGATTGGCCACTATTGAGTACTTTGTTCTTTTTTTTTTTGGGGAGGGGGGGGGGATTAGGAGCGTCACTGTTAACTTTGTATTTTTTAGAACTTAACATCTTGATGTCCGCACTTAGTTACTGTTGTTATGGTACCCTGATTTTGACGATGCCTATCTTCTGCCTTCTTAATTGTGCAGCCAAGTTATCCAAGGTCGGCAAGTGTTCGGAAGGGATGGGTGGCTCGACAATTTGTCAAGCTGGTGATATTCACTGGGTTGATGGGCTTTATAGTTGAACAAGTCCGTATATTGCATCTGTTAAGATGACATCCCTCTTTTTTTTTTTTTTTTTTTTAAGTGTCTGATGGGGTAAGCATGTCTGACATCATCTTGACTTCTAATGCTCTGTCTGAATTTTGTAGTATATCAACCCCATTGTACAAAACTCGCAGCATCCTCTGAAGGCGAACTTGTTATATGCCATAGAGAGGGTTTTGAAGCTCTCTGTCCCAAATCTTTACGTGTGGTTGTGCATGTTCTATTGCTTCTTTCACTTATGGTAAGTTGTCTTGTTAACTCGTTGATTATATCCTCTGTGTTGATTGGCTATATAACTAGTCTATGCTGCAGTCTGGCAAATTGTCATGTTGCAGAACATAATTTATGTCTGTATGATGTCTTTTAAATGTAGGTTGAACATATTGGCGGAGCTCCTTAAATTTGGTGACCGTGAGTTTTACAAGGATTGGTGGAATGCAAGAACATTTGAAGAGGTAAACATTTGTCATTTACAACGTTTTTTTTAGCTTATATCTGTTCAAAAGCACGAGTTTCTGACGGTTTTGTGAATCTATCTTGTTGGCATGTGCTTTCTATTTAATCACCTTGCATCAGTATTGGAGGATGTGGAACATGGTACGTGTCTTACCTGAATTATTCTCTGCTTATGAGCTTTACTGTTATAGTATTTCTATCACCATGCCCACATTTCTTTAGTTGGTGCTTAATTAGTTGATTCAGTAAATCAGCTATGTCAAATTTCATGATAGGCAACATAACTTCTAGAATGGAGGAATGATTTCTGTGGAAGTTGGACCCCTTGGCCAACCTTCATGTACTTCAAGAGGGAAACTGAGACAGGGGGGGAGGGGAGGGGGGGGGGGCATTGAGATAGAGAGGGGGGGAGGGGGATAGACATCGAGAGCGGGAGTGAGGCACAAGCAGGGAGGTTGAATTGCTGTAGTTTGGAAATTGTGCTCTCTCTCTCTCTCTCTTGGAAAATTGAGTTACACAAGACATTGTGATCATGACATCTTTGCTCACTTTCCCTTCAAAACCGATCTCTATCCAGGAAATCATATATCTTCCATCCTCTACTTTATGCGTCTTTTTCTAGCTGGTCAATTCCTTTGAAATTTCATTTGTTTTTGGTTTATCTGGTGTTGTATGTACTTCAACTTGTTTATATAGTTATATATATGTACTTTTAGTCAACTAAAGTTTACATGTTTTGTTACAGCCTGTACATAAATGGATGGTTCGCCATATTTATTTTCCATGCTTGCGGAATGGAATACCAAAGGTTTGTCACTATCTTATGAAATATGCTCCACCCTGGTTCTTTGTGGGTTGGATCCCCCTTATTTTCTAGTCTCTCTGTGCTGTCAATGCTTCCCTACAGAACATGATGCTGGTCTATTGGATATATGTGCTTTCTCTGTTGATGAACGGTATAAACCAATTGTGGGTTCTTATGTCCCATTTGCAGTCATCTGACATTAGAGGGGTTGATCAGTGTTATATGACTATTTCGAGTTAATTTGTTTTGCTGCTGATAAAAGGTGCAGCTGTATGAATAGCAAGGTCATATAGGGGCCTAAGGCTACAATATGATGTTTGTTCTTGAGAAGTATTGTGTGACTTAGGAAGTTCCTAATCGTGCCATTATTCTTAACCAGGGAGTTGCGGTGTTGATTGCCTTTCTTATATCAGCCATATTTCACGAGGTATCCATCTTTCTTCCCGGAGATTTCTTTGCTCGTTATCTGTTTCCTGATGCACTGTTTAAGATCATTTTATCAACCAGCGTACTGTTTTGTGGTATAGTCAACGGTCGAATAAACTTGGGCGAGTATGACCATCAATCAGAGTGGTATTTCCAAAAGAAAGGAGTTGATTTATATGTCGAGTAATACTGTTTTATTGGTCCCTTAAACTGGAAGGATTCCTTTAGCTGAAACATGGGTGCTCCAGCCTGAGAGTCCGACAGTGTTATAATGTCAAACGTGTGATCTGACTTGGCCTTGTTGTAGTGTGGGATGGCCGTTATGCCATAAGTTGTAAGAACAGTGAAATCTTTATTAAGTAATCTTTGTGAAGTTCTTCCTGTTGGAAAAAAGGAGTAAACAATCCGACTAGACATGTGAAGAAGAAATAACCGCTGCGGCAGCTATTTTGACAACCCTTTGATCTTCGTAAGCAAGAAGCCCTATATGCAATTAGTATTACTTCACTGTAATTGCATTGGCATTTGTGGGTTAATATCATGAAATACTTGCATTCTTAGGTCTCTTCATTCGGTTATCTAAATATGTGGTCATAGTTCACTGCCAATTGAACAGATATTTCATGCAAACACATCCGATTTTGTTTTGCAGCTTTGCATCGCTGTTCCTTGCCAGATCTTTAAGTTTTGGGCGTTTCTTGGGATTATGTTTCAGGTAAGAGATCCATTTAGCACTCTGATCAAGCTGACAAAGCGCGCCTGCCCATGAGCTTAAATTGTTTTCCATATTTCGATTGTAGGTTCCATTGGTGCTAATTACAAATTACTTGCAGAGGAAATTCCAGAATTCAATGGTATTTATTTTGAACCTCGTCTTTGTTGTGACTGCGTGTCATATGTCGCGTGGCAACAGGAGGAACATTTTTCATATTTGTTTCAGTTTGATGTATGAACTCAAAACACTAAGCTTATACGAGGTCTTCCAACTCCCCTGAGTAATAACTAATAAGTTAGGTAAAGCCGACACTCCACTCGGGTAGCAGACCCATTTGAGATTCCATCACTCACTCGATGGATAATTGGATACTCAACTTTCCAGACACGTGGCTAACTGTCTTATGGCGAACCCACATTGGGTCATCCATACACAGTCTCTCTATGTTGCAAAGTAGGGATAAGACTTGCGTACATCCGACCCCCCTTACCCCGCCTTATGCCGAAAGCGCTTGAGGCGCCGTGGTAATGATGTTGTTGTATATGGGTGTTACCCCCATGTTCTTCTTTTGTACTTTTCAGTTACTTCCTTGGTGATCTTACCACCCATTCCTTTATTAAGAATCTTTACGAAGCTACCATATTATGTGCATATTAATGCAAGTTATTGTTCTCATGAATCGTGTTGAGAGTTTGTAATATATGATATGAGCCGCCTAGCTAATAGCCATATGCCTAAGAGATGATAGTGACTTGGATCTAAAACTTCAAATAATACGTTTTCCAGAGAGATGTGATGTGTCTTTCAAATTAGCCTTTCAA
The DNA here is from genome assembly GCA_038382645.1 of Spergularia azorica. Classification (NCBI taxonomy): domain Eukaryota; kingdom Viridiplantae; phylum Streptophyta; class Magnoliopsida; order Caryophyllales; family Caryophyllaceae; genus Spergularia; species Spergularia azorica. The sequence goes on along the minus strand of JBBYHQ010013660.1, from coordinate 3,233 downwards.
ACACTTAATTCGTGTCCAAATAGTTGTAAATAGGTGACTGCCGTGGTATAAAGCCTTGATGAATCGTCGGTGAATGGAGCGACTTGGCCAAATAGAGTCGCAAAACATTCATTTAAGGCAACAGAGGATTCAGCTTACACTAAAACCAGAAGATTGCTTTACGGTTCCCAGAACTACAGTCTTTCATGAAGTAGAATATTGTCAGCTGGCTTGCACCGTTGAATACTCTTGCTTTTCTTCGTATACAAAGCCAGTAATTTTGATAGTTTGTTTGATATTTAGTAGCATGCAATGATGGGTGTGCTTCATATTAACTTGTAGAATGCTTATCTTGCTGTAGGGTTCGTAACCTCTGTTTCGTCTATTTCAGGTCGGCAACATGATCTTCTGGTTTATCTTCAGCATTTTTGGTCAACCGATGTGTGTTCTACTTTATTACCACGATCTGATGAACAGGAAAGGCCGATTATCATAAGCTCTTAATTTAGGAGAAGTAGATTGTGTCAAGAGCCCAGCAGGTGGATCGGTGATCAGCTCATTCGACAATGCAGTGAGTGCTCTTAAAGTCTTATATCATTTGTGTCGCAATGGTTTATAACTGCGGGTCCATGCGGTGATCTTATTTCAGGCATGCCATGTTTCATGGTAGCTGCCTTACTCGCTAATCTGTATAAGAAACAATTTTGACTGAGAGGGCATTACAGTTGTGCTAATTCACTCACACGTATGTTACATCAATCAAAATTAGGCGTTCCTGGGAAATTGTATATGCTATGCTTTTGCTTCCCTTACACCACCCTCATAAATCCGGGGGCGGGGGTGATCGTGTTTCCTTTTTGTGTGACAAGGATTTTTCGTGTAAATTCCACCATTTCTTGGTGATCATCGTACTATATCCAGGTGTTTGCAGTAATAAAAATCAGTGTTGTTTTGTGCCTCCTTACGATCACTAAAAGCTTATTAGTCGCATATTTGCTAGAATTATTCCCATTGGATATGGGCACCGGAATTTGCTCAATTCGTCGAGACTCGTGCGTCTTACTTGGATGCTGAAGTTGAATCCCTTCTCGAGGTTATCAATATAACCTCCGACGGTTGCTTGCCTTGCTTGTGATTAGAGAATTTTACGTTCTTGCTTAGTTTTTTTATAGTGCTACATTTTTTCTGTTTTGAAACGTAAGAAGGATCTATCACCAGGTCAAGACCCATCTCAAGTCAACCAGCCGCGGCTAGTGAGCAAGACTTTCAGACGGTTCGGAGCCACAAGCTTGAGCCATCATTTCTAATCCGAACCCGTGTTGGTTTCGGGAGGTCATATATGGGGACTGGGGAGCATTAACATCAAGCAATGGACAAGTTTTTCAAACCAATTACGACTTTCACTGCCTAGCAATTTTCAACTTAGATATAGACAGCAACGTAGTTGCATGAACAGAACGTGGTGGTATATTTCTCTGACACATGATGTATACCGTTAGATCAGATATACAGCTTCACCATCACGTCACATCACATCAGCTTTCCCAGTCTTATTTCCTGTTTACTTCCTGCACACAATTATTGAAAACAGCAGCCACTCAACACAGGCTGCTCTTTTCGCAAAAACCAATCAAACTTTTTTTCTTTTTTTCTATTTTATTTTTTTATTTTATTTTAGCAAAGACTATTACTCTTTCAAACAAACCAAGAAATCTCCGCTTCAAAATAAAAAGATCCCAACTTTTCACAGGACTTCCGCACCCAAATAATGTGACAGTCCCTGGAAAACAGGGCTCTCAACAAGAAAGCTCCACTTTCCCATTTTAAAGGAAATATCCAACCAACACACCCAGTCAAATATTTCCCCTCATTCATTCACACTTCCTATCTTCTCCACCAAAAAAATAAAAAAAAAAATTGTGGGTGTGGGTTTTATTTTTTTGGTGGGGAAAATATTGGGTGAAATTTTGATATGGATGGGTATAGATCCAAATCATATGGGGATGGAAGAATGGAGGTAGAAAACTACTATAGTGCAAATAATCATACTACTAGTAATCATAATAGTAGTTTTGATAAGAATAACTATGTTTGGGAAAATCCCAATTTGGTATCATCATCAACAACATCATCATATCCTAATAATTATGTTCATAATAATAGTAACTATAAAGGGGTTGGTTCACAAGATTTGAGAAGTTATAGTGCATCTTACGCAACAACACAGCAAGAAAGAGTTGCAGGACCAAGAGAGTTGAGGAAAGGGAAGAGCACAAATAATGGGTCATCATCAGCTTGGTGTTTTGGAGACCCAGAAATGCAAAGAAAGAAGAGGGTTGCTAGTTATAAGTCTTACAGTGTTGAGGGTAAACTCAAGAAGTCTTTTTCTAAGAGTTTTAAGTGGGTTAAAGACAGGTGCGCTCATGTGGTTCATGGTTTGTGATTTTCTTTATTTTGTATTTTGAATTTTGTTGGGGTTTTTTTTCTGATTTTGATTTGAGAAAATCAGGGAATTTAATAATTTATGATGGGTAATTATGAGAATTTGAGAAAGTTTCAGTCTTTTATTGAATCTGGTCTTGTGTAATTGGATGGAAGTGTACTACTGAAGTTACTTGATTGTGTTGTGACACAGTTGGTGTAACTGTTAAGGAGTGTGATATTTTATATATAGTAGTGTGATGGGAGTATCGGATTTCACAGATTCAAGTAAATGATGATCTTTTCGATTTATTCCGGATTCGAGTATTTTTCGAGTATTTTTCGCATTTGGATTCATTGATAAATTGTTCTAGTTGAACTGCTGAAGGGAGGTTTTTTGATTTTCTGCCAGTAGATCTGCTTGCTATAAATAGTACTTATCTAGTTATCTATGACTGATACTGCGCTTTGAACTAGTTCTGTACAAAGATTGCAGCTTTTAGAAATTCTCATCAAAGTTAACTTGTTCTGTTGCTTTTCTCATGTCTTTGCAACATAATATTTTGGGAATTGTTTGAAACTGTTGGTGCCTTGTGGACTGGGGCGGAGCCAGGAAAAAAAACTGAGGTGGGCCAAAAGACTAAATCTTACGGGAACAAAAAAAATTTAGCCAAAAAACTCAACGGTTTAAAGAACATTACATACCACATACCTGAACGATGTTCACTTGAGTTGAACTCGTCTTGATTTCATCAGGTAGAAGTCATCAATTATCGAGTCTACACTGAATTTCTTTGCAATTTCTTTTTCAATATATACCAACAAGCAATCTC